>JABCQV010000170.1:0-77903 GCA_013186375.1 Fusarium aywerte | reverse complement strand
CGATGCCGAGGTTCGCGAGAAGTTGGACAAGATCATCGAAGAGAAGTACGACGACGCCCCAGTCCACGAGAAGCTCGCTACTATTATCGAGTCCAAGTACGACGACTCAGAGGTCCGCCAGAAGCTAGACAGCATCATTGAATCCAAGTACGACGATGCTGAGGTGCGTGCCAAACTTGACAAGATCATCGAGGAAAAGTACGATGATGCTCCTGTCAAGGAAATGCTGGGCGCAATCATTGAGCAGAAGTACGACGACACTCCTGTTCGTGATAAGTTGGACTTGATCATGGATTCCAAGTACGACGACACCATTGTTCGTGAGAAGCTCGACCTGGTCTTGGATGGTCGATACGACGATGCTGTGGTTCAAGACAAGCTTGACAAGCTTGTCGATCACACCGCAGTTGCCGACCAGGCCTTCACTCGCCTTGACACTCTCGACAAGGTTCATGCCTCTGTTCTCAAGACCGCAGCCGACATCTCCGACTTCCTCCAATCACAGAAGAGGCGCATCGAGAAGGCTCACGAGGATCACTCCAAGCATCTCCAAGATACCATGGCGTCTGTTGAGCGTAAGCTCGCTGAGAAAGATCACGTCGAGACCGCAGTTTTGAGCCTGCGAGATGAGGAGTTGAGACTTCGTCAGAGTGTTATGAGCCTCCGAACGGAGCAAGAGAGTCTAATCCGTCAGAAGACACGCCTGACTGGTGATGTCTCTTCGCTCGAGACTGCCCTCCGTATGCGCAAGGACGAGCTCTATGATATGGAGTCTCGCGCCGAAAACTTGGAGCGCCGCATTCTCGAGGGTGTAATGGACCACTCTCGTGTTCTCCTCATGGCCAAGGCAAAGAGAAGTGGTAGCGATGCTATGAGCCGCAAGCGAGTCAGAAAGCCTGCCGAGGAGGACTCTCAGCAAGACGGTCGCAAGTCCATGGTGGGTATGGCACTAAATGCAAAGCGCAACTTGGCAGCCCCGGCACAAACGGGAGCAGCACGACGAATTGTTTCGCTCAGCCAGATCAACAACAACGTGGCCACCGGAGGTGTTAAGCGCAGCCAAAGTGTCCGAACTCCTGTCGGTGGCGGCAAGACATATCGCAAACGAAGTTGGGGCGGTGGCCTCGATTTGGCCGACAACGACAAAGAGAACTCGGTCAACGAGACCGTGGAAGAAGTTGACGAGGCAGATGTCAAACCGGGATTGAACGCAGAGACGGTAGAGGTCCCTGAAGAAGAGACAATAGTTCTCGAACCGGAAATAAATGGTGAGGGCAGTGAACGCGGTGATAGCGACAACGAGACGCTAAGACGGAGCAGCAGGGGCACCGTGATCACAAACAGCACGGATATTTATACGGACGGTGACAGCTACAGCGAATACAGCTACACCGACAGCGAGTGGACGGAAAGCAACGTTGGCACCGATGCAGCATCGGTCCAAGGCAACGAAGTGGCGGTTATTGGGAACTAACGCACAACGACAAAGTTTTTGATTTGATTTATTAACTGGGATACCATTCGTGTTTGTTTTGGAGGACGTGACGAAGATGAAAAACGAGTTTGCTTTGGTCATGGCATTTGAATGATGAAGCGTTTCGGTCTGGCGAGTTTGGGTTAATCGTCTCTTGTCTTTTTTCTCAGTGTTGACGGTTTGCTACGAGTCTTTGTAATGAGCATATGTTTTATTTGATGGGTTTAGCAGCAAAAAGAATTCATGAATCAATACGTTCCTATCACAATTGACGCCGAGTTTGTAATGTCTTGTGTAAAGCGCCGGGTTTAAGTGAACGGTAGTGTAATGTGTGTAAGTTTGAATGTAAAGTCCAATACCCAATGCGTTGACCCGCTTTACCTCCGTATCTTATCAGTAATTGAGAAGGCCCCTCTAGCAACTGCGCCTAGAATAAACACCCATAACAGACCAGCCCTCAAAAGCCACGACTGTCCTTTTCTACTTGTGTCGTCCACGCATACTTGGTTGATAGAATCGACCGGTATGGATCAAACTCAAGCTGGCGGTCTTCTTGACCCGCCCGAGCTCACACCGCTCGAACAAGAGGTTCTAGACGAGTATGAGCGACTGGCCGACAACATGAACAAAGTACGACTGCGCGACCTTACTTAGCTATATCAATTGAATGATCACTAACACGCATCACAGCTGGCCACGCTTCTTGAACATCTTGCTTCGAACCCCAGCACGGAAATTCTTGACGGCCTTCGCGAGCTCGAGCGCAAAACAAGCTTGGCCTTTACGCTGCTCAAAGCCAGTGTCTACAGCATAGTCTTGCAGCAGGAGATTGATTGGGGTGATGGCTCGACGGCGCAGTAAACAAGAGGCCAATGCCGGCGAAGAAAGCACTCCGAGGGAAAGAGAAACTAGGATTGATACCCAGCGCAACACGATACGAGAAACGACTACTATCACAAGACAATAAAAACATTTGATATGATTTCCAAGTGATGTTACATAATCTCATCTACTTCTTTTTAAACACATCAGGGGACGTTAGCGGAGAAAAACCCCTCCATTACAGGCTACAGATACATGATTTCTTTTGGTAGTACAAGATGGTGCGTAAGAGTGTGGGTGTGGGTTTAATTTAATATACAGCTCCTCCATAGTACACCTTGCGCACATCCACCAGCTTCTTGCCCCGGCCGATAGCGATCTGCTCGGGGTCGGGCTGGTTGGTCAGTGCTTGGTAGGCTGCCTTGACTGAGTTCATGGGGTTCTTGGATCGGGGCATGCGGGCAGCAATGTCGTGAATACCGGCAGCACGACACATTTCGAAGATACGGTGAGGGCAGCGAAGTCCGAAGCCTGTTATTTTGGTTAGTGTAAATATATTGGTAATTGATGTATGGATACGTACCGGGAGGTCGAGCCATCAACTCAACGACAGTGCCTGAGATTTTGGAAGACACATCGCCGTAGATGGTGCGGTTTTCGTATCGGCGAACAGGCTTCATGTTGCGGATAGCCAACATCTGAGCTGTCTCCTCAGCTACACCAGGCTCAGTGGACTTGGCCATACCGAGACCCAGACGACCGTTGCCGTTACCAGCAATGGCAACGACAGAGGTGCTGCGGACCTTGCCCAGACGAGTCTGGTTAGAGACCCATCGAGTCACAAGACCCTTTGTAAGCAGCGAGCGGATCTCCTTGAGGGTCATGCCTGTAAGACGCTTGATCTCCTGGTATTTACCAGAATCGTCCTGACCTTGATCCTCGGGGTCAACGGCGTGCTTGTACAGGCCCTTGACACCAGGGACCTTGCCCAGGTCAGGTGCCTCAGCTGTGTAAGTGCGGTCGACACCAGCGGGACCGTCCTGGATGAGCTCGAGATTCGTGGGCTCAACCTCGCCCTGACTGCCGAAACCAATAATCTTGTCGAGCTCAGACTTCCATGCCTCATCAACAGCCTCGTCAAGCTTCTCAGCTTGAGACCGGGTCATGAATTCAGGACCCTTGTCGTTGGCAGTGGGCTCGGGGCCGTCCTCAGCGATAATGTAGCGCTTAATCAACTCTGGGTCCTTCTCAATATCCTTGAGCTCGTCCTCAGTAAGGTCTATCAAGTCCTCGCCTTGGCTCTCCTTGACACGCCGCAATGCCCGGACCATGGCACGGGTGAGTTGGTCGCTCGTCTTCTTGTCGGTAATCTCCCTCATTCTCTCTCCGAAATTGTCGATCCATTCGTTCTTGTCAGGCCATTGTACCTCCCTCGGAGTACCCTCGATTTCGGGCTTGATATCGTAGCGGGGGTCGAGCGTTGTGTAGTCCTCGATGTAGGTGGGCTTGTAGGGGTCGTCACGTATACGACCCTGAATGATCAGATCTTCGGCGTTGACAGCCTTTTCACCCAATTCGATAGCCTCGAGCTGCTCTGCCGTGTAAGAGGCTCTCATGTTCTCCAAATCCTCCTTGCTCAACTCGCCAAACTTGTCCTGCTTGTACTGTTCCATCTTGCCGGTGTGTTCGCCCGACTCCTTAATTAACCCTAGCTCCTGAGCAGTAACATTTCGAAATCGAGACTTGCGCTTCGATCGGGGCGCCGAGCTGTGGAATTGACTGCATGGAATGACGGGAACGGTGACGGAGGCTGTTCGAGATGAGGCGATGCACCTGCTTAGGAGGTTGCGCACCGGACGTGCGACGCTCATGATGGGCAGGAGTCGAAGGATTGTCGATTCGAGAAGGAGACCGGCGACGAGGGAGGAAGCGGAGGTTGAGTCTATGGGCGTCGCTCTCTCACTCTCTCTATGTCTCTCTCACACGAGCTCGAGATTTTTTTGGGACCTGGGAAATGGATCTCAATTGACAAGTTCCCTATACGGCTAGCGGCCAAAGACACCGGGGAACCAATCAAACAGGGTTTTGACAAGAGGTGCAAATCGCACAATCGTCTCAGGAACTTTCATTCTCCGGGATATAGTCACGTGCTGCAGGAATGGTTGTCTAAATCAACTTCATCCCATGTCGGCGCTTCGAAGCCAGCAACAGGTCCTTAAACCACAGCAGTTACTATTGATTATATCAAGTCGTCCAGTAAAAATTTTCATTAAATCATGGAAATATTGAATAAAATTATGAATCTTGTGGTAATTGGCGCTTATACTTTGTCATCCTGATACAAAGCCTCTCGTAGCCAATCATCGCTCATCTTCACATCAGTCGACTTTTGTTACAAGGTGAAACGTCTCAGTAACACCCCTGGAAGCCAAGTCTGTGAGCGTTAGGGGTCTGTCTTGTCTTCCACCGTCCTCACCACCCACTGTGGGCCAATTTACCACATGCGCTTCGTCTTCCATCTCCGTCTTCCACTTTAACTCTTTTCCCTTCATTAATCACTCTATTTCCTAATATTCTATTTCATCGACATACTTATCATCCTTCTAATCTGTACGTGACTGGTGCACGGCAGTTCTATTCATTCTGTAAATAATTCGAAACTCGATATCTACGGCAGTATCATCCGACTTTCACTTTATCTCGGACTTTGCACTTCGCACCATCATCATCATGGGTCAATTCGACTGGTTCTCCAAGATCGGCGCCACAGACGAGGCCGTTGCTGTCCTTAACGACCAACCTATCATCTTCACCATCCTCTTGGTCGTTCTCGTCGCCGTCATCCTGCAAATTGTCCTGCTCTGGTACATTCACTATGCCACCATGAAGCCTGAGCAGCGCAAGGCAGCCCAGGACAAGAAGGATAAGAAGAAAGCGGCAAAGACCAAAAAGGCCGGCAAATAAAGCAAAACCGTCCTCAAAACGACCCTATTACAATCAATTTACATTGCGTCAATCAACTCAAATCGATTTTTGTCAGCTCACATCCGACACAATTTCATCTCACGACTTCTCGTTCGCTGGGCTTATATACCACCCGTTATTGCATAGTCTCTCGTCCTGTCACGGGACAACATAATATAAATCGTTATACCCGGTCATCGAATCCCATCGTTTTGATCGCATAAACTTCGTTCCCTCTCAGTGATACATTTGCATCGCCAAATCTCAATCAATCAACATTATATCCCACTGTCGCAAACGGGCCACTGGTCCAGAGCCTGCAAGTCGCATGGCTCGCCCATCACACCGTCTGTTGCAAAGTTACCATTCTGCGCCATCCAAACCTCATAACTGGAACTTTGCTCATGTGGTATTGCACTGGTACGGGTCGTCGTGGCTCTATAATCGTTAAGCCGATAATTTACTTCACCAATGTTCTGCTGTTGCCAGTACCACGGATTTGAACTTGGTGTTAAACTGCTCCATGGACTGTAGTATGCCTCCGTGGGACTAGAAAGACTTGTGTACCCTTCCAATTGTTCGTGCTGTACGTGGTTTGGAGAATCAGCTATGGCGTTCCAGCTTACACTCATGGTTGTGCTCCCCTGACTTTCCTGCTTAAAGTAGGCATGTGGTTCTGACAAGCCGTTCGCCGCTACCGTGACCGGCACTTCTTCGCTTTTGGTAGGTGTTTCTGAAACCTTTGCGCATGGGATTGCTGTTGAAAGCATTGGTCTTTTATATCTTCTCTTATTGGCAACCGGGGGCACATGAACATGTGCAAGAAGAATTCCCTAAGCTCTTTTCTCTATGCTGTCCACAGCGCCCTCTCCTTTGTTGCGTGAGTGAACAATAGTCCCGTCGCCTGGTTGCAAGTCCATCACTTTTTGCCTGATTGTGGGAGACTCAGCATGCTGCATGCGTGCCAGAGACATGGCAATGACTGGCAGTAGCTGAGCGCGATCCGATACATTCTGTTCCTACCATCAGAGACTTAAGAATACACAGCCCTAAGCTAAGACATACCTTGAGAAATGGTAGGTGAAAGACACCAGGCGCCAGTCTCGTGAGACAATAGTCCGATCCGAAACCCCAGACCTGATAACCTTTGTATGTCTTCTCTGGGGCCAGGATCAACTGCTCGAAGAGGATATCCAATAAGGCTGAGGAGTGCAGGTTTTCCAGTATTTCGTCGCAAGTAGCACTCTTGCTTCTGCTGCGGCCTTGTGTAACTTTTCTCTTGTTGCAGTTGATTGGAAAGTTCAGGCTGGATATAAAGGTCTCGATAGCATCTTGGTCAATTGGCTCCAGAGTCTCCAGCAAGTTGTTTTCTGAGCATGGCCCAGCACTTTCTTTCGCCTTGATCACTCTTTTCTGTCGTTTACTTGTTCTGGGGGCCTTTTTGGGTGGCTCTTGTCGCTTGTCGAACTTGCGAACATTGATGGCTATCAGCAAACTTCGAAATGGAGTCGTCCATGCCGAGGCAGGAGCGACGAGAACTGACGAGAGATCTGGGTGTTGGAGTGAGAAGGACAAAAGGCCAGGCAACGAGGTCGCCAATGATCTGTTGTTGTACTCAAGACGAATTCCTAGACGATCCCAAATCTGGAAACCCGAATTAGCGGTGGATGATTGCGACAAAATTGTTGAAATACTTCAAAACTCCGAACTGCTCCGACGACTACCTCTAGATCAGAACTTTCCAATATGGGCCGACCCTCAATGGCAACGGAGACCTCAATGCAACAAGCTCCGGCGCGAGTAATCCATAGATGGGAGCCTGTGACTGCCAATAAGAGATCGCTGGCGTTTTCGATATTCTGTGCACCGTCTGGGGCGTCGATATTCAACGATGATGTTGCTGTGAGCTCGATATTTGCCTGTTTTGCAACTGCACGGATCGTCGGCAGTCGCAGCGCGCAAGACATCTTTGCTACGTGCTCTAGGCGTCCCTGCCAGGATCACATAAGACGAGACACCTACTGAGTCAAGTGTAGTGGTCAGTGACGTTTCGGTGTTGACATCTTCATTGAGGAAAGTGCCTCTTAGCATACCGCGGGCCGCCAGGTACCTACCTGACCTGACCTGACCTGGCCTGACCTACCAGAGTACATGGGAAGCAGGCAGCGAACACACTTAGCAGGAAGGAGCGGTCGTGGTGGTATAATTTTAGTATGAATAGCGAGCATGTATTATCTACAGCCAACTAAAACCCACCTAAGTTACTATACCTTGAGATGAATATTCAAGATGCACTATTGGCAACATAAATCCCAAAGCCTCTTCATCTCTACATTTATGAAGCCACTAATGTCTATCAAGTACGCCCTCGCAGTATTTGCATCCTTGATATCGTTGATATAATAAACAAACACTCGTGCTTGCTACCCAAACTCCTTGCAATTAATTAACAGACTACTTCGCGAACCATGGGAATTTCTTCTTCGCTGGCTCAGCAAAGCCACCTGAGCTGCTTTCAACTTGCACGCTGCGCTGATAAATATCCTGTTCGATCTGTTAGCAGTGTTTTTGATAAACATGACTCGACCTTCTCACCTCTTCATCTGTCGGCATCCGGCAACCCAAAATCAGCTCTCTTGCATTATCATGCTTGGCCAGATTTGGGTACGACGTGCCCTGACTTTTCATCATGGGAAGCAGGACCTCTCCAAGCACCTCGAACTTTTTCCAATTAATGCGGTCCCCGTCCGCGCCAACGAACGTTCTGCTTCCCTCTTCTGCTGACACCAAGTCCCTTCGGTGAAGAGGAATAAATGGGATCCTAGGAAGAGACGAATTCTCCCATGCCAGACGGTACGCAAAGTGACTCTTTTGCGTCCCCATCAGTATGCCCAACCGCGCAAACCTCTTTTGCACATCAGTTGGTACTAGCGCCCTGGTCTGATTCAACCGATGAATAGCTGTTCCATTTACTCCGGCTAGGACTGCCGCTAGACCATTGTAGTTATTCAGTTGGCGAAGTTTGAGCGAGATGTTCATGAACTTTTCCAGTATCAGCGCTCGGTGTTTGGCCTTGTCTCGTAATAGAATCATGTTGGCGACCCATTTGGCAATATGGTTGAAATGGTTAATCATCCGATTAACGTTCCGCAAACTCTTGCATCTTTCTTTTTGCGATGCTGATAGGCTGACATGTCGAACGAAATCGCGAATACGGATAGACGAAAACATGATCCAGTCAATTCTGGTCAACTCGTCCGCAACATCGTCAGCTGGTATGTCCATGAAGATATGGTAACGAAACTTGTTCATGGGCAAGTTGTCCGTAGGCTCTAAGTTAGCTGCCGCTCTTTCATAGTCTTCAAACGTGTGGAAATGCACTTGACTCGAGACACTACTACCTCGATCTGCAAGTGAAACTTCTGAGCTCCCGGATGGCCGCCCATCAGTATCTGATTCCACTGTCAACACACTGACACCGGATGATAGCTCGTTCATGTCTTTTGACAAGATCTCGCCCGCGATCTTGTCGCTCGCCTCGTCCGAGTTTGCCCAACCAGTGTCGTCGTCTTCCACAACATTAAATTGAAGGTGGCGTCGCATATGCTGCGCAGCAATAGAGAAGATTGGCTCCGTACTCAAGTGTCTGATGAATTCCTCCAAGTTCCGTCTGGTTTGTGGACGGGCGAAGTCACCTGGATAGAGCGACACCCACTTAGCCACTACCTCGATGATGCGTAGTTGTGTTGCCGTCTTGGAAAGATAATGCGCTGTCTTGTCTTCCCTCACCTGGTCCAGCCTGGTTAAAATAGCGGTAAAGAGCTCACCAGGAGCCGCAAACTTGCGATAAAGACACAGAAACACGTCGGAGAAGTTGTTATCTATACGAGTCAAGCGCGGGGCGAGGAGGCGGTCAACCAGCTCGTCAAATGTCACGCCTGCTGTCTTGGATTGCTTATCTAGACTGTTGTCGTCGTTTCTTTGAAGTATTGGAATGTCGTCGGAATAACGATAAGACTCCGCATCAGACTCGTCCACATCTAGAAATGAATCGGTACTGGGCTTGTCCAATCGAATGCCGGGAGTTCTGAGCATGTTATTGAGCGTTTGCGCCTGGCCTGTTTCTCCCGCCTCAGGATTGGGGCTGGCAGATTGACCTCGTCTAGGGCTACGAGAAGTCTGTGTCCGATAGCCTTCGCTGATTGTAGGAATCGAGAATCCTTTGAGTAAAGAGAAGTCGGAGCTTGCTCGACTATGCTTGCTATGTTGGCTGATAGGACGCCCGGTGCCAACATCGGGGGCTTCTAGGTTAGCAGCAGATTGTGCTCTTCTGCGTGACACCGTTTCACCGTTCTCTTCTGAATCGCAGTCAGTAAAAATTGACTTCCAATAACTCACTTCAGATGCATACCTCTTCGATGTGCCATGGCAGCTCTAAGGATGGTGTGTAGACATGTCTTTGCAACCTCGGTATCATCTGACGAGATTTTGTAGGTAGAAACGCAAGACTTGAAGTACGTGTGACTTGCTATCGCCTCGGTGTCAACCCGCCACTCGGATTGGGGTGTCTCACATTTGCAGGCCACCAAACTGGCAGGTAGGCCAGAGTTCGTGAGAGCAGCTAGAATTGTTCAGTATTGTTTTCTTATCGCGTATCGCGTGTGATTTGCATACCTAAAGTTTGAGGAAGCTCACGCAAAGAGTCATGATTTGTGACATCATATAAGATAAGCGCAGCGTCCACTCGCGGAACAATGTGCCCATTGATTTGCTTGGGCCATTGAATAGGTTGCTTAGGGTTCAGCTCGAAGTACTCTAGATCCAGCTCGAGTAAAGTTACAGCGTGAGAGCTGTTGTCGACCAGCATGCGAACGCTGGAAGCATTAGAAATCGGTGGTCTTGATAGGCCTAGGACCCGCTGAACAAAAGATGATTTGCCAACGCCGGTGGAACCGATAACGGCAATGTTAAAACTCTCCATGGTTGGAGATGTTTGTGACTGTAGAGCACAAAGCTGCGGTCAGCCGTCTGTCGCATAACTACCTCCAAAGCCCAAACCCCGTCCCGATGTTGAGTAACACTGCCCCGCGAAAGCTAGAACAGAGCGGGGCGGCATGTGATGAAATGATGTTTGTTACATACCCAGTATGACGACGGTGTTGCGGTCAAAGACTCTCGACGAGGAGGGGGCCAGTGCTGGTTTGCTTCGTTATCATCGCTGTCCGGGTCAGGTCTTTTAGCTTCCCCGCGGCCTCTGCGCTTGGCGGGTTTGGCAGGTTTACCGAAGTTGTTTCCTTTTGTGTCGTGGAAAAGGTGTTCGTGGTCTTGTTCGTCTAGCGATTGGTAGATTGAGCTTCCGTCGGATTGCTCGTCGTCGGATGCTGTAGCGGCTTGAATTGCTGGATCGTAGGTTTGGAAGAAGGGATCGTCGATGATTGAGCCAATCGAGTCTCGATGGTTACTGGTAGGCGCGGAGGGATCGGAGTCGCTTTCGAGATTTGAATTCAGAGAAGCTGAGCTGGCTGTGGAGTACGGGCCAGGAGCAGCGAGGCCTGGAGTTTGGTGAGCATTTTGCGAACCAGCATGATTAGGTTGCATGATCGCAACTTCAGCGACTAGGCTGAATGAGAGAGAGAAGCATAGACGGGATAAGATAGATTAAATGCGAACGACGCAGATATGGAGGGAGCAAATCTCGTGGCGTTTGCGGGGGAGAAGAACTCGTGGAGCTCGCTTGAGTAGTTACAGTAAGACGGGTAAGGGCCAGAACCGTGACAGACGGAAATGATGGGATAGAATTCCAAGAAGGGATGAAATCGCTTGTGGTTTGAGCAACGACAGACAAGACACTAAAGGCAGAGCAGAACAGAATGCCAACTAAAGAGGGAGGGAGACGAGTTTACTGACCGACAAGGCTTTGCACTGTACAGTACCTAGTAGGTAGGTACGTTACCGTTCCTGAGGTGAGGGACCAACGGGACGGATTGGATCGATATCCAATTGGTGGTTGTGGTACTGTACCTTGACTAGCGAGATGGAAGTCTGGGCGCAGATACCACACAAACAAGCGCTACAGGTCAAACTCGAATGACACGCAGAAGAGCAGACAAAATGGAATGAATGCCTTCAACCGGTGATAAATCGGGGTTCAAAAATAAGAGCGGAAATAATGATTGAGGCACGAATTCTGGTATTCTGAGGCAATACCCAAGGTAGAGACAGAGGGACGCCAAACTGAGACACCAATCCCTAAGTACTCGAAACCTATTGGAAACACAACGTATTAGTCCAGCCATACTAACGTGATTCAACACAACCAAGAGTGTTGACACAAGAGGACATCCGTGGGGAGTCTACCTGTACTTGCACTGTAGTGTAGTGTATTATCCAGTGACACAATTGCAATATCGCAAGAAGGCCAGCCGTTGTAAGGCGTAGTTGACGATGCTGTTTTGCTGTGTGTAATTTTGGTTTGCTGCACGTTTGAGGGGCAGTGATTGAGCCAGAGACATCAGATCTCAAGTTCAGGAGACGCGCTGTAACGGACCCAGCGGCTTGGTTGAAGAGTGGATGCGATGCGTATGTGGATGTGTTGGTACGCTCTTGACCTGAATAGAGGGGAATCCCTAGGAGCAAATGCGCCCAAAGGAATGAAGCACAGAATATGTGTGTATCAACAGCTCCCGTCAGCTGCGCGGAGAATCGAATCTGGCATGAAGAGGGGAGAAAGAGCTGGCTGGAACCAAACCCGTGGATCGGGACAGGCAACGTTTTAGGAGCGGATGGTCTAAGGTACGGGAGTCTTAGTTGGGTGGACTACCTACTTCCAGTTAAGGAAACTGGGTTCAAAGCGTCAGGATGGTCAATTATTTCTCGGCGGTGTTTTGAGGTTTGGGTTAAATTGGTTGTTGAAGATCCGGTAATAGTAATAACAAAAATATTAATAACCATTATTACATCCATCACCGTTAAAACAAAATAAAACAACAAGACAAATAAAAAAGGGCTCCGTATGAAACGGTCCATAGATTTTGGACTCAGGGTCTTTGTCTTTTTGACCCCAACTTGAGACAGCTTACCTAGTTATCCTCTTTTCTATTAGTATGGTTATATAGAATGGGTTACATCGTCACTGTTGTTGAAGCGCCTACTGGTGTTTTTAATGTTCACGCGCTTCATTGTATTCGAATATCCCTTCAAGGGCCCAATCCCCTGTGCTCTGTTGGCGCGCTCTTATCAATTGGCTGGACTGTCAGAGCACGCAATACAGGGAGGTAGATGTTGCTTGTTTGAGCAATCACAAACTCTCGTCACTTCCAAGCCAGGGGAGTCAATTGGTATTAGTTAATGAAAGGTTAGGTAACTTGGCGTTCCTGCCCAAACAGTATTGCGATAGTCTAGGTGGATACGTCGCACCACCAAACAGTTGCTGCTTCTCACATGATGGCCTTTGCATGGTAGCAGCTTGTACCTCACTCGCTCCTTCCCCACCACACCCTTATCTGCATAATAAAACGCCAGGTTCCCATCTAGGTATTATTACAGTTCATTACCCAATGCAAGGCACCAAACGTTGAATGCCGGGGCGTTCAACTTCCACCAGACACTATCTGCCACCGTTGGTTGAAGTCTTCTCATTCGTAACTTGTATCATTTTTTTTCTGTATTTTTCACCAGCTCTGACTCAGCATTCTACTGTGTTCTAGGTCTAGGTATGTGTGCGCCCACAGTCACAGCGACGATGACGGAGAATCGACATCTCTGTATGTGTTGGACTGTACAAGCTTCGGGGCGGAAAGCCTTCCTACGAGTATAGGATAGTGCCATCTGTCAAACCGTCTTGACTCGAAATTCCATGGATCCGTGCAACTTCAAGCCTTAAAACCCCCACCACCAGTCTGTCTTATGAACCCTCGGACGCAATTGAACGATCTCGGCGCCGTGGATTAGCCTGCGTCACGCTTTGACTTGGCATCTAACCGGCCGACGCCGGATCCGAGAAACGTAGCCGTCAGCTGCAGCAAAAAGGGCAAGTTACCTTCTTGTTAAAAGGTTAAAATCGACTCTGGACCTGCTCTGGACGAGGAAATTAGGGGTCCGACGTCTTGGTAACATTTACGCCCTATCGAATCTCTCTACTGTACTGTACGTGTCTCGGTTCCAAACATGTCGATCAAAGATTCTCTTGGTATCTAGACTTATGTTACACCACGTATGTCATTTTGCTTACAGTGTTAGGAACACCACGATTACGTTCGATTCATACGAACGATGGCTTGCTCAGGAGACCGACAACTCCTAGGCCGTAAATTCCAAGCCATGAACGATTTTATCCGCTACGTTTCCTGGAGTTTGGTAACGAAGAGGAACTGCAAAATGCAACAGTCGTTCAGTTAACTGAACTAACTCATGCCAGGGCATGCTTCAACTGTTATCCGGGCACCCGGGTTTATGACCAATCCCCCGGGAGGCGTTGGATTGAGTTGCGTCTAGTAGTTAAGTCAACAAGCAATCAACAATTATCCTGTCACATTCCCGACCCCAAAAGCGGAAACTCTCGACTCGACAAAAGCGCGAGCCGTTCGGTGTGTCCTGCCAGTGCCATGCATGCACGGATCTTTACCGTGAAGCATAGCGCCGCCCACGCAGTGTATTATAACTCTATTTCAAGTTGACAGTGTACACTTGTTAATGCGAGCTGATGTGCGCCGGAATATGGGCCAAGCTCAAGCCCCAAGGTTGAACATGCAACTGGCGACTTTTCTCATATGCTGCATTAAGCAGAGCAGTTATTATACCTGATCGAATATAGGTATAGTGAAAGTGTGACGACCACTTTGCCGTAATCTACCGGTATGGTGTGGTTAACTAGCTACCCTCCCACCGGGTGCCTGGAAGAGAAAAGAGAATACCTACCTTATGAGTAACATGCCCATTTGTGTTTGGCAAAGTTGGTCTCAACAGTTCTGGCCCCTTAGAGTAGAATTCCATCCACATAGACGCCATGCCCTCAGCAGCTAGACTACAAGAGACTGTGTGCCATGGTTAAGGCCCACATTGTCTTCCTGTGTCTATTATGCCCGGAAGGGCTTGCTTTATGTGCTTGTCTATTCGTGGAAAAAGTTTGTCGCGTGATACTTCCATGGCTCTGTCCGGGAATTGTAAGACAAGGTGAGCCTCGTTGTCTTACTCAAAATTTTGCTCATATGGGCAAGTGCAATACAACCCTTGTTATCTTGTTAGCTCATTATCTTACAAGTGCACGCTCTCAGGTGCTATTTAAGCAATAAAGCAGGATCAAGTGATTCATAATACCTTTCACTCCTTTCGGATGAAGAGAACGTCTAGGTACGATACTGGCTGGAATGCGTGTCTTCCCTTTCTAGCTATACAATTGGGCGTAGATATACTTGAAATCCGCACTTGACCAGACATCGGGGTCAACTCGCATATACAGCTTCAGCACTTCCCAAGAGGATATTCAACAGCAACGAGCCTTGTTCTTGTGAGCTACGTCCCAAAACAGCCATCTCCGAAGAATAAGATTTTGTCAAATACAGGAGGCACGGCTTTTCGGCGATCAGGAACGCAGGCTACATACACATGGCTTTGCCCGGACCGGTCCATGGACTCGACGTCGGGTCGAAGTCAATTTACGCCACGATCGTGCCAAAATATCAATGCCTGCTATCGCTGACGACCTCAACCTTTCTCCCAGTGGGCCGGGTCCTAAGGGCCTTGACATGCAATGCCTTGCTAGGGAGGAATGAACTAATGCTATTGTGTTGCTCTCACTGTGTTTCTAACCGGGTGTATTTATCTCACAATGGTCCCCAACTTTCGGACAAGACGACGAGAAAAACTGTCAGCTCATCGTTTATCATTCTCTCGGCAATAAGCAACTTCGCTCACTTTCTTGATTCAAATACTCAGAACAATCACAGTGGTGTTCAATTCATTAGGATCATATCCAACCTCGACTCCTCCAAGCTCATCGCCCAGCTTACCCATCATGACTACAACAATGCTGTACACAACGGGCGCCTCAGTGGACAAGCCTACCCATATGTTCGCAAACACTACAAATAGCTCCGGAAAGGCGAGGCATCGACCAAAGGCGCTCCAGATTAAACCACTGGACCCTAGTGAGTTGAGCGCCAAGTTGGACGACCTCTCCTTTGAGCCTTGTGGCCAATCCAGTCCGATGCATATCGAGAATTCAATTAGACCCCCGCTATCTGCTAGAAGTATGGGTGTACCATCACCCAGAACTATCCGCACAAGACACTCAAGTGCATCAACGACAACTACAGTGTCGTCGAAGTCCTTTAAGAAGGAGAAGGCAGACGACAAGCTGAACCTGCCATCACCCTCGAAGCCTCCACGCCGGGGTAGCATATTTGATGCATTCCGTTTCAAGGGCTCAAACTATAACGAAGAAGCACAAAAACGAGAGGCCGAAGATGCCGAAAAGCCTACTCGCTATAGGCATGTTCCTCAAGTGGCAGCACAACAGTTTGCTCGCACTACCACTGTAGAGCCTTTAAAACAAAAAGCTTCACCCAAGGGCATGAGACCTGCCCCTGGGCCTCGTTCAATGAGCAGCGCTACCATGTCGCTACAAGAATACAACATGCAATACAAGCGAGCACAGAGTCTCTGCAGCGATAGGCTGTCAAATGCTAGTGGTCATCCGAGACTGGCTGGCACTGTCGGGATGAATGAGCCAATCTCCCAGCAAAAGAAACAAAATCCCCGGGGCTCCATGTACGGTGGTCTACCAAGGAGAATGAGTACGGGCAATATGTCGGGAAAGAATGATTCCCAGTCCCCGTCCCTATTTCGACGAGATTCTGCTGGTATTGGAGGGTTCCAGGGAAGCAATGCTTCTAGCTTAAGGCGAGGCTCTGCTAGCTCGTCGGGCTTCTCAGACACATCATCGTCATTCGCGAGCAAATCTGGCCCAGGAACTCCATTGAAGCAAGAGTTTGGCGGAAACACTTCACCCAACCGTCGAGGGTCTGAGACTAGCGCATCAACCTCTGGGTCATGTAGAGGCAGCTTTGTCAATGTCCCAAACCCCCAGTACACAGCTGGAATACATCGTGCGGACTGGTCGCAGAGTGATCAATCGACAACGATTCAACGAGACTCTAAGCGGGGAGGTCTCAAGCATCGAAAGACCAGCATAAGTCAGCAAAAACCAAGCGATGACAAGGAAGGCCCTCAAGTAATTGAGACAGTGTCAGGATCATCAAACTCTCCAAAGTCGCCAAAACCTGGATTCTTCAAGCGATTCATGCATTAGTAAAGGAGTGGACGCGAACAGAAAACATAATATAGTGGACGGTGGATAATGAATAAGAGATAATAGGAATAACCTACCAATTACTATCTTTCCATCGTTTATTTAACATTAACCAAGACGTTCTTTGGCTTTGTAACAAGCAATCGCATCCCGGGATATGGTGGATGATTCAAGCATACAAGTGAGCTCAGCGTTTCTCCTGTGCCATTAGGCGTTCGATGAGTTTTGTGTCTTCCTGTGCAAGCTGCTGTCTCAGAATATTGTCCACGTTCGCGTTTGCGCTTTCGTTATTGATAAGGTGGAGGATGAGCTCCGAATATTCGCGAATGGCATCACCTTGCTCGCCATCTGCACGCCGCGCCTTGCGCAAAGCCTCTTTGCCGTTCTGTATGCCGATATCGTGGTTCCAAGCCTCCTGCTTCGGCGGAAGGCCCTTTAGAAGGGAGGCAGGAATAGCAGGCTTGTTCTGGGGAGGTGGGAGCGTTGCGGCATCAATTTTAAGGAGCTGATCAGGCAGACTGGGATATTTTCGAAAGAGGAGACGAAGTTTTTCAGATGTTTCGAGAGCTTGGAAGGGATTCGACGGATCGAAAGATTGAGGTTCAGATGCTTGTTTTGGTTGCGACCCTGGTTGTGAAGGCTCGGGCTGAGGTACTACTTCGGGATCGGGAGGGTGATTCTCGCGATGAACCTTGTTACATGCGACAGAGCAACTTCGCACATTTGTCAAACAATAGTTCAGCATTGTAAGGATTTAACATACTATGGAAGACGACATCGCGGACATTTGTACTTTGGCGGGTTCCCGTTGCAGACACCGCATAGCGACGGGTTTGGTGTTGTTGTTGATTTATCACCATCTACAGTCTGAGCTTGGTTCATTGGCACAGGAGCTTCTTCTAACTGTTGTTGAATTGGAGCATCTGGTTTTTCTTGTTGTTCCGACATTGTAGCAATACAATAAGCAAATGATAGGGCTGATGATGTTTGTAATAAAAGTACGGTGGGGTTGATCAAGATATTGAAGAATTATAGAGGCAAGAGAAAAAGCAAGAGAAAAAAGATCGATATAGAAAGTTCAAGGGGTCCAAAAGCCGCCCCGCGTCATTGCGCGCTTCGGCGTTGGACCCCAGCAACGGCAATACTGTAGACAGAGTGATGAAAAAAAAAAGCAAGGCATGGTCTGTGCTTTCTTTCACATGGAGACTTTTTTTAAACTTGCCCTTGCATCATAGGAAGCTCATACATTACTAATGCTCAGACCAATCACGGGTTAGATTAGTAGTTAAGGTACAGTAATTAATTTACACAAGTTACCGAGAGCGGCGAAAAGTTGCGATATCAATAACCGTCAAGTCCGAAACGGTTTTTCTCTTAAACGAATCTCACTACAAATCAGACGTTTATCTTTCACTTCTTTGAATCTTTCTTATTTAAAAAAAGTGATATTACATATACTTTCGAACCACACTCTGTTTAACTCCTACGTCATGGCGTCTTCTAGGACTATGTCACGGACGCTGGCCGCCCTCACCCGGCCCGTCACGGAAATATCCTCTCGATCAATCCCACGATGGACTCGCTCGATCCGTACAGTTCGATCACAGCTTCCCTCTGTCTCTTCCGCCTCACGACCACTTGCGCAGCGACAGCGTATCCTCAAGACAGCAACGCCGAGTCTTGCTGGTATCGGTAGCGGCGTCCGAACCATCTTCATCCAAACGGAGAATACTCCGAACCCAGATGCCCTCAAGTTCCTACCAAACCATCGAGTTGTTCCCGAGGAGTTCTCTACGCCTTTTATCGAATATCTGAACCCCCGAGCGACTATTTCTCCACCACACCCCTCTCCTCTTGCCGCTAAGCTCATGAACATCGATGGAGTCACTTCGGTCTTTTATGGTGCCGACTTTATCACTGTCACAAAGGCTGCCGACGCCAATTGGGCACATATTCGACCCGAGATCTTCGCCCTCATTACAGAAGCCATTACTGTAGGCGAGCAGATCGTCACCGTTTCTGAGCGTCGTGAGGGAGAGTCTGGTGCTCCTGTCGAGGAGGATAGTCTTGCCTACAATGAGAACGACAGTGAGGTTGTCGGTATGATCAAGGAACTTCTTGAGACGCGAATTCGACCAGCTATCCAGGAGGACGGTGGAGATATTGATTTCCGAGGTTTTGATGATGAGGGCTACGTGCATTTGCGGCTACGAGGCGCTTGCCGTACTTGCGACTCAAGCACAGTTACACTCAAGAATGGAATCGAGGGTATGCTGATGCATTACGTGAGTTTTGATGATCTTATTCCGCACAGCACTTTAACTAATATGGTTCCAGATTGAAGAAGTCAAGGGTGTCAAACAAGTGATGGATCAAGAGGAGGAGATTGCCTTGCAGGAATTCGAAAAGTTTGAGGAAAAGCTGAAGCAGCAAAAGGGCCAGGCGGCCTCAACAGCATAAGCCAGCTGGAAGACCACGGCCCATTTATACATGTATATTAGTTTGGTAGGACAATTTGACGATACCCACGCATGCTTGTGTCTTTTTACCTCCCATTTCCTATCTGTTATCCTGCATCATTATACAAAGCAATGTGACAGCTGCTTAATTGTAACTTAAACGTAACTGGCGTTTCTGATCCCAAAGGGACGTGCTGCATCATTAACCCGCGGCCATGGTATTCAACCAGAGCGGAGAGATTGCACTTCGAACAGGCGCGTCTCCGAGCACAGTCATTATCGCTCTCGGGAGCGGGCCTGGAAGTGTAGCCATGTTCTGGGGAGAAAAAAAAAGGTCGCACGTTATAGGTCCGCTGCGACTGCTACCGTGCTATGCCTCTTATTGCAGGAGCCCCAAGAGATTGACCATGATACTGCCAAAAAAAGAACCGGAGTGGTTAATGTAACTCTTTCCGGCTCTAGAGTTGACGAGCGAAAAGATCGGTGATCAGTCTCAAATCACGGTACTGAGTCTATGTTGCCACGAGCGGACTGTACGAAAGCCATTTCGTGGCAGTGAGTAATGCATGCATAAGGGTCAAGTAGTCTGAGCTAGTAGAAGCCTGAGATGTTTGAAATATGGTCCATGTCTCGTGAGATGTTCGCATCGGATATATGTCGTTGGCTCGCGACTATCCGCGCGAAATGAAGGAGATCAGTCCGGGGCTGAGTTTATGGAGTGAATTAGATGTCGGGTCTGAAGTAGATCCTCCCGAAGAAGTTTTGAAGAGCACCAGGCCGCTTCGAGTACGCTTGCCCGTGTCCTTACTTACTGCTTCTGATGTTTTGCTGTGCGAGAATAACAACGCAGACGCAGGATTCGAGTCACATTAGGCGGCCCGGTAAGAGCTCAACTTTGTTCTCTCTTGTTTTGTTTCGTTTTGTTTTGTTTTGTTCGAGCGCATCAATGCCTGGGCGTCAAGTGGCTTGGACGTTCAGGAACAAGCTTGCCCGGGTAGGTTTGGCAGCTGACTGAAAGAGATTTGCATTGTTCTTATGACTTCAATTGGAGAAAAGGATCCGCACGTAGGTTTAGGGGACCCCAGCAGACGTATCTATCACCCCCAGACAGACATGGAAGCATCACTAAACCAATACCTAGCCCGCCGAGACGTTAATCTTGAACAACATGCGCCAGATGGCGTGGATCCGAAGACAATACGTTGCAAAGCCATTTAGGCACACCGTAATTGGTCCGGTTGGCGCGATCTGGAAGCTTCCGCACATCATTTGCCGTAAGTTAAGTCTCGCTTTCGCAAGGGCTTACCCAAAAGGTAACGTTGAGTCAAGTAGATAGAGATGGGAATTTGAATACGTAGTACAATTCGGAATTCCGGGCCCGCTTAGAGCTCCAACTATAGGATTAGCCGTGCCAGTTAAGAGCCGCTTTAGAGGTACTAACGCCTCCGCCGGAAGAATGTCACTTAGCTGTTAACGTTAAGCAAATAACGCATTTCCAGGTGGTGGGTGAGCCAGAACCGGAGAGCTGCCGGTAGCCTCAAAAACGGTACAGTAGCGAAAGAGAGCCCTGCGTCAATATGCCGGATCTCTTTAGAGACAAGCATCTGTCTTTGCGCTCTTATGGCCCGGCGGCACATCTATGTACATGGACCGGATATCTGCCTAGAAGGAGCTTGGCCAAAAGACCGGCAAAAGCTGTAGAATTAATTCAACCGCGAATCTTAAAGAGTAACCACTCTGCACTAGAAGCCCATTGTAGTGGGATGGCATCTTGGGGTTTCCCGGGCCGGTTTCTGTGATTGGCGCGGGAGACAGTATGCAGTGGGTGATAAAGCCTCCACCGAAGCAATAACCCCACAAACCCCTCAAACGAACGACGTGGGCAAGCTGTTGGCGCGTTCCGGATATCGAGGCCCTGCGTTCTTGTTTCAACGTGGGGAATCAGATTTGCCATGCAACCAGGCAACCAAACATATACCCATAGCAGCGCGCATGACCCCAAATTTCTCCGTACGAGGAGAGAGGGTAGTACTATGGTTTAAAAGAGCCATTGCGCCTCGGTCTGGACGGGCTCGTTACCTCTCTTCGTGTCTTCTTCCACTTCCCTTGAACTCATAGATATCTTGACTTGTGTCGCAACACCAAAGTCAGCCTCATATCGGACAAGATCTACACACACTGCCCATCATGAGTCCCTCAGCAGTTGAAGGTAACGGAGTCGCAGATGCCAAGACGACTCTCAAACCCAATGTTGGTGTTTATACTAATCCCAACCATGATCTCTGGGTCGCTCCTGCCGAGCCCTCTGCCGAAGTCGTCAAGTCTGGTTCCGACTTGAAGCAAGGCGAGGTCAGTGTTGCTATTCGAAGCACTGGTATCTGCGGGTAAGTTGCCTCACCCTTGACCCCGCCTCACTAGGAGTATTTTACTGACAAGGGCACAGTTCCGATGTTCACTTCTGGCACGCTGGTTGCATTGGCCCTATGATCGTCGAGGGAGACCACATCTTGGGCCATGAGTCTGCCGGCGAGGTTATTGCTGTGCACCCGTCTGTCAGCCATCTCAAGGTTGGCGACAGAGTCGCTGTCGAGCCCAACATCCCCTGCGGTACCTGCGAGCCCTGCCTTACTGGCCGATACAATGGTTGCGAGAGCGTCCAGTTCCTCTCTACCCCTCCTGTCCCTGGCATGCTGCGTCGATACATCAAGCACCCCGCTGTCTGGTGTCACAAGATCGGAAACATGTCATATGAGAACGGTGCTCTTCTCGAGCCTCTCAGTGTTGCTCTGGCAGGCATGCAAAGGGCGGAGGTTCGCCTGGGGGACCCTGTTCTGATCTGCGGTGCTGGTCCTATTGGATTGATCACACTCCAGTGCTGCGCCGCTGCTGGTGCTTCACCCATTGTCATCACTGATATTTCAGAGAGCCGATTAGCATTTGCCAAGGAGCTCTGTCCCCGCGTTATTACACACAAGGTCGAGAGACTATCTGCTGAGGATTCCGCCAAGGCGATCGTTAAGAGCTTTGGTGGTATCGAGCCTAGCGTTGCTATGGAGTGCACTGGTGTCGAGAGCAGCATCGCCGCTGCTGTTTGGTCCGTCAAGTTTGGCGGCAAGGTCTTTATCATTGGTGTCGGAAAGAACGAGATTAACATCCCTTTCATGCGCGCGAGTGTTCGAGAGGTCGACATTCAGCTACAGTACCGATACTGCAACACTTGGCCCCGAGCTATCCGTCTGGTCGAGAACAACGTGGTTGACCTTTCTAAGCTAGTTACTCACAAGTTCAAGCTTGAGGATGCCATCAAGGCCTTCGAGACGTCGGCGGATCCCAAGAGCGGGGCGATCAAGGTCATGATTCAAAGTTTGGAGTAAAAGATGAGATGATGATCAAGATGAATGCGGTGCTCGGCGTATGTTTTTGAGTTCGAGGCGCGAGTCTGTTAGAAGACTGTATAAATAGCCTCTTTGGGATATAGACATGAGAATTTAAGAAAAATTAGTGAAGAATCTCTCTGGCTATTATAAAATGTGGGTGATGATGTCAGATTGGAGTAGAAGACTAAGACGCAAATCTGATAGTAACCGTAATGACCAAGAGGAAATTCTCTCATTTAAACAGAAAAGAAGAAGAGTTTAGTTAGTTAGTACCTTGGTAGGTAGGTATTCTGAGAAATTGTAGGACAGAGGGTTATCATATAATGAATACATAGTGGTTCTTGCCGTTCACCCAGCGGGAGCGCGGGTACCTATATCCTAAAAAGGTTTAGCGTTTCATTGTCGGCTCCAACCACCATCCAGCGAGTTCTCCCGAGCTTTTTTTCTCCCTCAGACGACCTCACTTAAGATCAAGACCAGCTTGGACTCCATCAATTGACCACCCGCAGCCGGTCTTTCCACCCTACGGAGCTCCGATTTCGAATCCACGAGGCATCTCGCACTCTTTTACTACCTTAACTGCCGCCATGTCTTCCCTCGCTCGTCCTATGCTCCGCTCGCCGGCTCTACGTGTCGCCGCCCGACGCTTCGAGAGCACTGCTGCTCAGAAGGCTGCCGAGAACGCTAAGCAGGCTGCGTCCAGAGCCCAAGAAGGTCTATCGCGTGTCACATCTACTGCTGGACCTGCTATCGCTGGTTACGCAAAGGGCGTTGCCAGCACTCTGGGCAAGGTTGGCGGACGAACGGGCAAGGTCGTCGGCTTCATCGAGCGTACGTGGATCATCGCTTGGAACCTAATCGTCAACTAGTGAGTGCTGACATTCACAACAGGACAAGTCCCTTTCGTCGTCTACTACGCCAAGGTCGGCCTCGAGATCGGCAAGTTTGTTTTCCACAACCAGAAAATGAGCCCTCCGTGAGTTGTCCTTAAGAATTGCCTCTTGATATGGCGGGATGATCGGCTAATGCAGGACAGTAACATGGCTACCTTCCAAAACACCTACCAAAACATCATCAAGTCCATCCAAAACCGTACCTTCATTCAGTCTTCTCAGAACCTTGTCCAGCAGGTGCGGAATATCGGTCCCGCTCAGCTCGCTGCTGGCGGTGTCGTTGCGGCTGAGGTCCTCGGTTTCTTCACTGTCGGTGAGATGATTGGCCGATTCAAGCTTGTTGGCTACCGCGGCGAGGTTTCTTCTCACCACTAAACGTGTCTCTTGTATCGGAGCAGGAGTTGTAAGGATCAATCAGTGCTGGGCTGTGATGAACAAATAAGGACGAATGGGCTATAGACGTGGCCTCCCTCGGCTGAGGACGCTTGGGAGGGTCTGGTTGGAGACTGATCGTTTCGGGGGAGTTGAAAACTGGGAGACTTGGGGGTACCGGTCTCACCGGACCTCGATGTTTCTCCTCTGAGCATCTTTCTTTTGTAGAACTGTACATCAATCAAGCCGCGACGGGTGGCCCCCGTCGTGGAGGGCTTTCGACAATGGAATCTAATAACGAACTGAGCCTTCTTGATGGGAGGAACCTGATAACGTATCGTTGCCACTTTTTCTTCCGGTATATTGGATCTATTGTGAAACGTTCACCTCTAGGTAATCCAGCAACCTCCATAGATTAAAGTCACATGCTGAATAGCTTTGTCTGATGAACTAGCCAGTCGACAGTAGTCATGGCCCAAGTCCGCACTAAGATGCAATAAATATAGTCGCATCCTGAGATTGCTTGTCGGTTTAATGGTTGTTATATTGAGCTGCCCAGCTGGCCTGTCAAAACCCGTCTCCAGCTTCACATACTTGGATTCCAGGACTTTACCATAAACCTTCCTTTAAGCATCCACTTGAAGCTACAGCGACATCCTCTACCGGCTTTGGATATAAAAAAGCAATCTCGCAGTACCAGTTTGACCAAGGCATCGTAGAATGAAGGCACCGCACAACCATAGGCAAAACACTTGAATATAATTTCGTTCTAGATGGGGTCTTCCTACCCAATTGATAAGCCTGTGTCAGGAGAAGCAATATACACCATCGTGCTGATGGCAGTATGCTTTCTATTCTCATCTGACCCTCCATGTGCAAATAAGCTGTTGCAGATGCTTTGGGTGTTCCAAGAAGTGAAGGCTTAAAATGAAAGAAGATGGGATCAAGTATTTATCTACGTCCACTACCTCGCAGGGGAACGAATATCTTACCTCGAGTAAAATCTTGATCATTAAAGGCCCTGCAGATGCCGTAACATCGGACTATGCTGTTTTGGATGAGCCAAGAAGTGACATGATACTTTGCGGTAAATATACGCAAAGCAATTCGTAGCTGAACTGGGGTGAAACTTGCGAAGAATATGCTCAATTAGGATCTTTTAGATTAAATCGCTATTATCTCAAGAGCCTCGGCCCTGTCGTCCACCTTCTGCTTCTGGAAGCAAGCACAGATCTGGGGTATTGGCCCTTCCATTCGCCTAATGTCCTCTTTTCCACACACAACAAAGTTGACCGAGCGTTTAACAAAAGATAGTCCAGACTAAAAGCTGTTGCAAATATGAAGCCACAGCCGCGCGCGAAGATCATGTACGAAACACATGGGACGTAGCGTGGCCCGGTCGAATCACCCGTGCCGTCCGCACCCTGGCTTGGGCTGGAGTCCCGAAACAAGCGAGGCCCGTCCCGAAATGTGCGGACCTATTATGGAGTCCTAGATTGACCCTTGGCGGAATAGTCTTTTTTACTACCTGCGCCGTAAGCATCGGGGCCCTTGCCAGTGTACGCGCTCAGAAAGTGTTGCCCTTGGCAAATGATTGTGACCTGGTGACCAACGTCTAGCGGTCAGATAATTTCGACTGATCGACAGGCTTCTTCATAACGTTTGACAGGTTGATGTGATCGGGACCCCGCTGTTGGTGATACCAGCTAAGATCCTTGTCACTAGCCATCAGTGCCACGCTGCCATTTCAAGGGAAAGCGTCTCTTGAAACTCGAGGGCCGCCGAATGATGGGAAGAAAAGGCGCTGCAACATGCTTGAAAAATCGTGGTACCATTCAGGGATCGTCAGGTTGTGGTTGCTCATTGCGCCTGTGACCATGCCATCTTGCTCAGGGCCGACTTGGGCTTGCAACTCTCCCGAGAATTGAAGGACAAGGTCCTGTCCAACTCTTGGCTCGGTGAATTCTAGGTGGTGTTTATGAGTTTCATTGAAACACGTCCTGTGACTGTGCCCTACGGTTACAGTCTCCTCTGAACTAAAGCCGTGACTTTACTGTGGTGGGCTAGGCTTCCTTGCTGTCCAGACATAGCTGTAAAAGTGTTAGTTAGATACGATATGGAGCGAATCTGGAGACTTACATATTGCAGTAGGTGTGATATCGTAAAACGCAGGTTTCACGCTTCGCTGTTGTACATAGCTCACGAACATCCTCCGCCTTTAGGCCAAGTTTCTCAACCAGAGGCTTCAGGCTCAAAGCTTCCAAGCTATGAGACAGTCCAATATTGAACCACCTAGCAATCTCTCGTTCTTGCCGGTCAGAAGACCAGGGGCAGACATAGGCTCGGACAACCTCCTGCTTCACGTCTGTGAAGCCTGTAGCTTCAAGTAATTGCTGAGTTTCTTGGGGCATGACTCTGGCAGTGCGGTTAAATCGGTCCATCCCATCAAGAAAAAGCTCTGCCCACTTCTCAAAGGCGGAATTCGCAGGGCGCTCATCATCTTCACATCGGGGTATCCAATCAACCTCAATGTGCTCAAGATGGCCAATGCCTGGGGCCAAGTGCCTGATCGGCAGTTAGCGACACCACTTGATTTGTGTTTTTCTGAACTCACTCAAAGATATTGTGGTATACTTGAGGCCACAGGTCTGTTTGAATACTTCCTAGGAGCATCCGCATATGTATAAAATCGCAATCCGGCAATAATGAGCCCCACACGGGTTCCTCTATATCGTATTGCTTTGGCAATACTCCTGGGGGGATCCTGGCCCTGTCAGTAAATATCACAAAGAACGCGTTTTTAAATCTTACAATGCTGGCTGAATCTGGTTCAGGTCAACGGCCATGATCTGGGCGTCCGGAAAACATCTAAGTCATGTTAGAAGACGATCAAAGTACAGATACACGGAGGAAACATACTCTTCAGCCACGTTGATCGCCCATATACCTGTTCCAGTACCAATGTCCATAATCTTAGGCGCCTTTCGTTGAATGGGAGCCTGAAGCGGCTTGTTATCACGGGCAAGAAGAAAGACCTTATGGAAGATATCAAGGCGGTTCAATTCTTCCTGGGAGATGTTGGTCAACTGCGCATGTTACTATCTTGAGAGACAATGACTCACTGAATCGATGGGAAACAAGTATTTGCCGGGTTTCCAGGAACCGTAGAACCGACCATGCTGCCATATGCCATCTTGAAGGTACCTTCCTTCTGACTCGTTTACACTATAGTACAGCATGTGAGCTCGATTGATCCCCGAGTGGCACTCTATGAAAGCTAGCATACCTATTTTGCGGAGGCATCACAACCATGAAGGAAATCGTGGAAAATCACACGACTTGTCCGATATCAAGGCAACCACGAAAGCCACAAGCTTAGACAACAGCGCGATGTGGCTCGGCTGTGGCAGAAAACGCAAGTAATTTGGACCGCGTGTTCGAAGCCAGGATGAGCGAAGTTTCTATTGGTGGTGGAGAATATGGCTGCAAGTGTTAGCAGACGACCGAATGCAAACAAGTTGAGATCCACCAAATGGAGGATGTATAAGGAAAGGCAACGCGAATATTGATCGAGAGAAGAACGGCATGGGGAATGGGGGTGAATACTGCGAGAGTTGAATGGCCCGCGCAGCATGCAATATTTGTGTTTTCAGGAGAAGGGCATTAAGTTTCGCTGGCACCGTAGGGGTTCAATGGGCTGTTTCAATAACTTGAGGATCACCCGGGCATGGACCCTAAATTGACCCAGAGAACACCGAACGACGTCAAAAGTTGGTAAAGCATGGCAGCCATACACCGCTGTTGACTATAGAGTGGCCTTGCGAGCAATATTTATAGTATTGCCAGCCTATTCTGAGAGAAATCATGGTTGTAGAGAGAGGGAAAAGATGCCTGAGAAGCCTCGCGAAGCCTTGCAACACGGTTTATAGTATTGGCACTCACTGAATTAAACAAAGCTTCAGACTTGAACTTGTATGAAGCGGATCTCCGTGTAGGAGATATATTGAGGAGCCACCCGGGAAGCGCCAAGGATGATTGATAACGGGCCGTCGATTAAGAGCAGATGTTTGAAAAGGTTGGCCAGTGCGAATCGTAAATTGACCGCAGACTGGATGTCGGTAGCAGATAGCTGGAAGCTGGACGGTTTCAAGTCTGCAAAAGAAATGGAATCCAACACAGGGCCTTATTCGGCGGGTTGAGGTGTGAGATTTGTGGCTCTTCACGATTTCGTTGGCTGAAGAAGCAGAACTGAGGCGGTTGGTGGGTGAAGACCAGCCCAACTAAGTTGAGTTTGAGGATTGTAGGAGGGGTTTTTGTTCTCTCGGGTGTCCTTGGGAAAGCGATGGACCAGACAATTGATATCCTGTCGATCGAAGGTGAATAGTAGAATTGTGAAATTTTAGCTGAAAACAAACAATTGCAATGGCAGAGAGAAAAAAAGGTCACGGCCGAGAAGGAAGCTGGAGAAGATGAGAGGAAGGCTGTTGATACTTATTACTGCTGGCCAAAGTGTGGAGCTGGAGCTGGAGGGCAGGACATGACATGGATAAAGGGTAAGGTAAGGTAGGTACAGCTAACCCAACGTTAAGAGACCTCCTACCTTTTGACTTACAATGTGGTCACCAAAGGAAAGGCAAGGTAATAAAGTAAGGCAATGCAAGGCAAGGTAAGGCAGGTACGGTCCGGTACGAACCCAGCCCAGGCACAGCGGTCGAGGTACAGGTACAGGCTCTACAGAGACAGACAGGCATTAAAGAACAGTTGTTGGACGTGGGACCTGACCTGTGGGTGTGGCTCTTGAGGGTCGTCTGCCCCCCCACCCTTCCTTCCATCTTTTTTCTTCTTCTTAACATTACACACCCCCTTGTTCAATTCAAGTGCTGTTGGTTGAGTCGAGTCTTGCTTGTTATTTATTTAGGTATTTATTATGATTATTATTACAATCATGCGCCTCGAAAAGCGATTGAATGTTTGTGTTACCATCCCTGGAGCAATATGATGAGTTCGAAGGGGACGTGGCATGGACTAACTAGAATAGACGGGATACGACTATAATAACTACTAAGGTAATCAGCCATCCAACCATCCATTACAGGTATGTAAGTTATGCAGCAGAAAATGCTGCCCTGCACTTACGCAGCTTTACCCAAGGATACTTTTGATCGAAGATTAGTATTACCGCATTAGAGCAAGCAATTAACCTATCCACTGCGGCCCGCCCGCCAGAACCAAGAGGGGTTCCACTAACCGACAATGGACTTTTCGAGTTGCCACTCAGATTACGATCTAGAAAATCATTCAATCATTCGATCAACAATAACTAAACAAGGAAAAAATAATACCAAAGACTCAGCCAAGGAGGCGGCCCATCCATAGGGCCAAACCACCTCAACACCACAACTCATCAGAGGCAGGGGTGAACTAACCGCGATACGGCTGGATTGAAATGGGTAGTCTACTAGGCTGGACTGGCGGGGCACGATATGTGAACGAACGGGGAGAACCACTATTAGTTCGCTGTCTGTGTTATGCAAGGAACTTAGCTTGCCTTGCCTACCCGTCCATACCTACAACCCATAACATAGTACCAGACTGAACAGTCTGACAGGTACTGCAGCACCTGCATCACGTCGAGCTCTTTCACCGCGTGCCTAGCCCCGTCATAGAGGTCCATGTTCGTGGCCTCGCCTAGGCTGGCCTCCAAACCTGGTCTGTGACGTTGGTTTCTATGGCGAAAACCGTTGTTGCGCTCCTATTGAGGGTTTGTTGTTTTGTGACACCCGACATCGCATCCATATTCGGGGTCGTTTGTCTTCCCAGACTCCCGGTATGTGTTTGCCTTGTTTCACCATCAGTGTAGTAGGCCAGTGCCGGATCTCACTTGTCGGGCGAAACAACTTCCCAGGAACTTGGGAGTTTCCTTCTCTTGAAGTTTTGGCCTTTGCTCATGTTCTTTTCCCGGTCCCTTGGTTCCGCTGTCCTGTCACTAGTCGAAAACTATACCACTCGTCGGATTTAATAATTGTACGATAAACGGGTGTTTGATTTTTCCTCGTTCGTGTTGGTTCCGTCGCTCTAACCGCGGCGCGATCAGCCTCTGATCGCTATCATTGTGGAGGACAAGGATTACCGCTGTTGGTTAAAAGCGCCTGTGTTTCGGGGTAGAATACCGATGCTCCTAGCCGACGACGGTCTTGTCTCTAGTTAACTCAGTATCAAGCCAACAAGGAACAAGGGCCATTGGAGAGGGACTTGATGTTCAATTAGCTGTTGATCTAATAAATTATCTGGATCGACTGATGAAGCCCAGCGAAACGAATCCAAGATTAATGATATTATACGATAGGTTCATCATGCTCGACTCTGCTCTTCCTCGAGTATAGCCGACCAGTATGCAGCAATCGATGCCAATTCTTTCCTCTTTAGTTTCTCTTTGAGTCAAAGGTTTATTATGTATCAAACAACATGTAAGATTATTGGTCAATAGCATATCTACTCACGGACGCTACCTGCAGAGAAATTTCATTGGGTCATGCCTCTATTCTAGACAGGAATTTGTCTTGAAATCCATGCTATTTAATAGGCCATTTTTGCCTCTTGTCACAGCAAATCGAGATGTTCTCAATCGATAACTACTGGGAAGTACCTACCTAGACTGGTGTTGCCAGACGCCTTGCTTTGTCAACGGCCAGTGGCTGTGCATGAAGCCTGGTGAGAAGGAAAGAACTTGATGGATCAGACGGGACCGAAGTTGCTCCTTGCACTCCGTCCACAAGCAATGCCTCGCGATTATGTCGTCAGGTGATGCTGCCATCAATTAGGGATTGAGAAAGACTGCTTCGTCTAGTTATTTCTTCGTCTTCAATAAACGTCGTCATCCATCTTACAGCAACCCGGTAGAGTTATTGTACAGAACCAAGTCAACCCGATGCTCTGGGTGGCTTCCCTAGTGCCCGCTCGCTCACTGTTCGCTGAGGTGCGCCGTCGCCGCCACTTAGTGCATTCTCCGCTTGTTGCGTTTCTGCAAACCTGCACTAGCCACCACTCCTGCAGGCTCTGGTTGCACAAAACCCCCATTTCAGTGCTTCCTTGCACTAGAGGAATGCTTCGGGAGACTAGCGCTCAGGACCCCTGTCGCCCAAGGCTCGCTCTTAAATTGTTGGCGTCGGGCTTTGGCGCTATTTGGCTCCATATCCTGCGGCGGTTTTCTTTTTGTCCCGTTTAGGTGTTTCTTCTCCATCATCGAGTTACTCGCTCCTCACCGATGGTCCTTGTGAGTAACACAGCCAAGTCAAGTTCCTGACCAGGCACGTAAATCCGTGCCTTGCGTCCCATCACACTGACGAATTCTCTTTTGTTCATCTCTGATATTTATACCAACAGCTCATCGTTATATAACTGATGGTGGTCCGGAAAGCTCACCAACATGCGCCAGGTTTGCCAACCTGCGAGACTTCGTACGAGGCTACCATTATGTATGTTTAACCACAAGTGACACACTAGCCCTTCCCTAAGCTAAGCGTGTCCTCCGGTTACACCCTTGACAACGAGAAATCGACTAGAGGACTAAAACAAGCGACTGGGAGAGGAGAAATCCAACCTGGAGGACAATTTATCGCCTGATCAGCTTGTTCCAGTACACACCCCGGTAGCTGGCTGTCGATCTAAGCCATAGCCTTACTAGGGCACTCCCCATTATAACCAGCTCATCGGATTCGCAATGAGCCAACCTCTCGCAACTGGACCCATTGGGTGGTCATATGTTTAACTTCTTGCCCGTCGTCTGCATGCTGGCATGACATTGTTGTACAGCAGTTTGTTGTCTCGTTTGATTCCCTACTCTCGTTCAACTGGCTGGTTGTCTAACTCAACGAGTCATTCATTGCCCCCAAAGTTCCAACCGGTAACGAGGGTTAGAATGAATTGCATATTGAAGTTTTCTGGGACACTTCCTATGTTATGAACTAGAGGAAAGTAACAGGTCCTTCATATCATGTCTTCCATGCCAGTACGGACAGAGGCATTTTATTCGCTTCAGCTTGCCCATATGCAGCCTTCTTTCTAAGTTGGTGACAATGGAGTGATTGCTGAACATTCGGATGGTCTGCAATGTCTCCTCCTACTTACTGCTTTCCGCGTCAAGCAGTATCGGCCAAGCACTGCATGTCACGGCGGTTCCCCGAACTTCGACTCATGGTAGCTTTGGGTCCGACGGGCAGGCAGTCACCCCGTGTTCCCACGAAATAGCACCAATCAGAGGTCATAATACGTTTTCGTGGTGTACGGAGTAACTTCATGCAAGTTCTAAAAGAGGGCAAAATGAGGACTTTTAGGTACATGCATCCCTGACCCTGCCTGTTCCCACGCTAACGCAGATTACCGGAGGACTGGGTCAGAGATATTCTCTCACGTAGATCCCGCTCAACCCGTAACGGGCAGTCATGAAGTCGTGCAACCAGCCTTTCGAGTCTACGCACAGCCGGGGATAACTGCACTCATACATCAGATCTCCCAATAGTTATTTTCTGTCATTGATACTTGGAGTGGAGTCCCAAATCGCCATTTCCACATTCGTCTTTGCTCAATAGCACGATGGATGGTGCTCATGGAATCCACCTTGCGACAATTCCGCTGATGGAAGCCAGCCTTCGCAAACGATGTCAGGAGAAAAGGACAGGCCGACCATCATCAGGCGGCCTTTCAGAACTCATTAAGTTGTAGCAAAGTAAATGAATGGAGTTACCCAGGACATAGTTCACACGATTTTCTTAGCTCTCCCCATATTACACATTGTGGTGCCTGACTCTGCCATCCTAATATCACACATTTCATGGACACGAAGTTACATCTCCTACGACAAGCACTTACTTTGTGTCCAATTTACTACAAGACCGACAGCACAAGAAGACAATCGGGCAGGCTTGTCGAATCACTGTACGTGGTAACAGAAGTCAGGATACCATTTGTTTTGGAATGACCGCTAATTATCATTAGCTTCAGTTATCTATCGGCATGGACATGCACCTCTCACCGCCTCTATCCCTAGAGATCCAGGGAATGAGTAAATAAGTGACAGTCTCCGAGCTCGCCCGTGAGTTTGGGCACAAAGCACTAACTAGTCCCCTGTCGCGAGGGGATTGATACGAGACGAAACTTAGCCGACATCTTCTCAAACTACTATGGACTAGGCCGTACCATTCCCTCGGATCGCACTACGTACTCAGTGACTGTACCATACAGTACCTAAAGTACCTGCAGCGTCTGCCCTACACCTAGAGACTCGACGACCTGACGCACGAGTTATTGCTACCTTTGAAGGACCGATAGTGGGTAGGACTGGTGTCTCATTTGACATTTTACAATGTCTAGACTTAGGATATTCTTTTTAAACGACCATGCTATAGCTTTGGCGGAACACTTCACGGGGATTACATGAGCTATCGACACTTGGACGTAGCAAGAATACTAGTCATCGTTCACTTGCGACAAGCTGATTATCCTTACGGTATGTATGTCCTTACGAACCTCGTAAATACTCAACATCCAGTATCTCGCAGATTGGACACGCTGTCATCTGACGGGGCCAGAAAGAATCTTATCAACAACCTCACGATACCGGAATTCGATCACTATACTCATTCATGCAAGACAAGTGCTACCCCGTCGGCCCCGGTTGGGATCTTCTCAGCCACTATGAAACTCCGTACCTACTTACCTAGATATGTACAGTACCGTACATGTACGTACCCCTGAGGATTCAGGATTGAGGCCAGCCACAATCCTTGTTGTCTGTGCCGCTTTGGTTAAAGACCCGACCCGTCCCAAACTGTCGGGTCGAAAGGTGGGGTTTGTGAAATTGAACTCTGTAAGACGACTACAGTGCCCTAGGCTTGGGTGTAGTTTGACCACAAGGATGGAAAACTGCGATGCCAAGACCGCACGAGAAACAATCAATGCTGCGTAACGTATCTCTCTACATGAGAGAGAACGGATTTGTATATGCCGCGATTACGACTACCCGGTTAGGTATGCACAGCAGACCGCAATCTTAATATCGCGAGAACGCACAAAGCGCTACCTTGACACAAAAAGTCCCTATCTCTAAGCCATATTATGTTCGGTTAGGCCAAGGCTCACTTACGCAAAGCACAGACGAGGACGATCCTTCGTTTACCACCGACGCAACGAGGCGCCGAGAAGTATTGTCCAGCTGATCTTACAGGGTCTCATTCATTTCGTCGAGCCAACAACACACGATAATTGGTGGCCGCATATCACCTCTGGTCCCAGCCCCCGGGCCCGACCCTAGATTGGGTCTGCGCGCGTTCTCACTCACCTCACTTCGTCCTTCAATCCCACCGCTACGGACCAACAGCATACTTAGCCTTAGCTTTACACCGGTTAAGCGTGGTCCACTTGACAAGGTACAAAGTAAAACGCGAGTCGTTTTGGAGGCCGTAGCCATATACGTATGTGCATGAAATCTGTGGTCGTTGACCTCCTACGTCACCTGGGAAGCAGCTAGGGTTGCCAATGTGCTTGGCAAAAATGCACATTATTTCACGTTTACTTCAAATGAACACGGCGCCAATTACTTATCACAGCACAATACCAGAGAGCAGGTAATCGTCATTGGGTTAGAAATCATAAAATCGTTTCTCTAAGAATGACCATGTTATTTTAGGTATACCATCTTAACCTATGAACATGGAAGCGGGTCAACCCCTCCAACGCAAACGTGAGCCGGTGTTAAACGACCTGATATGATGTTTCTAGTCTGCTGGCCGCATTTGCGGCGTCCACGGACTTTACTAACGCCTCGACGTGTACACACATGACCTGTGGCCCATCTTCACGACCTTGAGCTACTTTAATTCACTCACTAGGACCCTCTCCGATCGCCTTTGTTTTGATGTTGCTTTAGGAAGTCACGTCCCAGTCTTAGACTCCAAGTCCAAAACCGTGACTTTCCAAGCACGTCTAATTGCCACTACCATTCGTACTCACCAGTAGCCTTGTGGAAAACATACTCCTTGCCGTTGACCGTCAAGACACCGTCCTTGAGTGTGCACTTCCTGTAGCCAGTGTTAGTAAACAAACGTAGCTCATTCGCGTCCAATTCGGCGTCGGAGGTGTTGATGCATACCACTTATTCTTGACACGTTGGACCTTGTCGTACATGCAAAGCATAATATTACCAAGTCCCTCATCATCGACGTCGTCATCGTCGCGGTCATCCTCGGGGTCATCAAGGTCTGAGTTGATGGCATCATCATCGTCTTCTTCATCGTCGTCGCCTCCATCATACGCGGCTGGTTGCTTGCCCTTGGTCTTGCGAGATGTCGAAGTCGACGAGTGTCGAGTAGCTTCCTTCAAGGGTAGCATCAGGCCGCCACCCTCCATGCTCTTAGCATTGGCAAGAATCTGTTCATGCAACATGCGGTCGATCTCAACTCGTCCAAGTTCACGGAAATCACCAGATGTAGCTCGCTGCATCAGCACGCCCTCATAATCGTCCACGTCGCCGGCTCCGTCAGTCTGGCCGTTTTGGATGTGGGGCTGCCCATTAGAGGGGTTCTGCTGTTGTTGTTGAGCAGTTGCTGCGGCCATCTGCTGACGATACAACTGCTGTTGGTGTTGTTGTTGCTGGGTCAAGTTTGGCTGTTGGGCAGGCTGTTGCTGTTGCTGTTGATGATGGGCCTGTTGTTGTTGCTGCTGGGGCAGAGCCGGTTGTTGTTGTTGTTGTTGTTGTTGCTGCTGCTGACCCTGCTGAGGGTGTGGTTGTTGCTGTTGGTGCAAAGCGTTGATGGATCCCGCGGCGCGCTGGCCATACTGAGCCTGCAGCTGCTGGGCAGCACGGTTGGCAGCCACGTTGTTCTTGTCGCTCATGTTGATGTTAGGGTTGTTGTTGGTATACTGTTGATAACCCATCTGGTTACCCGGTAGGCCAGGCTCTTGCTTGATGGACACAGGAGACTCGGTTTTGACATAGCTGCCTTCGGCTTTGACTCCATTCTGTACCTGGGCCTGGGCCATTCCTGCAAGAGAAAGGCCTGTAGGGTTGCTAAGTTGAGGCGAAAACTGAGCCTGAGCATGAGTTTGAGCAGGTGGTGGTGCTTGTGCGGGAGGAGGGTCGGGCTTGGGATCCCAGGGAAACCCGGCGACATCAAGTTGGGTAAGCTTTCGCTGCCATCCCTGATTTTGTAGAAATGTCAGTCATCTGTGGCTTGATCATGGTATAAAGGCACAGCATTGGTTCACGATGGTGGTGAGAAGTTGCCAGAGATGTTGGTGCTTAACTGCACAATTTCACTTGTATGCCAGACGACATAGCGCCATTATGCAGTACGACAACGTTCTGCAAATTAATATACGATACGGAAGGAATGGATTGGAGAAGGGGACGCGGCAGAACATGATACAGCTGGCAGTCAAGTTGTATGAATGCAAAAGCTGGAGGCAGTGCAAGTGTAATACGGATAATATGTGTTGGGGTTAGGATGGATGATTTGAGTGGGTAGGAGTGAGGGGAGGGAATGAACGGGGAGGAATGTCTCGAAAGAGCCAATCAGGAAGCAACGGATGTCGGTGGAGGGAGTCACAGGACGGAAGGCAGTCGCAGCAGGGGCCTTGGACTTAAAAGACCAAATAGTGCTGCGTCGCCCCCTCTCCTCCCCCATAATCCGCCAACTCCCCTCTGCTCGATGGAGTGGCAACCCGCTTTGAATGCACTGCGCTCCGCTTTGATCATGATGCGATCTTCATCTTTGGCCCTATTCTTGACGATGGACTGCATCCAAGCAGAGTTGCTTCTTTTTTGAAGATGTCCGTTCATGTTGGTGATAGGCAGGGGCGAGGAAGGTTGTGGGGAACAGAGCAGCAAAACATCGACACTCGTCGTTGTTGACGGCGAATGCTTCTTCCACCCACCTCAGGTAATACCCGAGTACGGAGCAACACGAATCAGGCAAAACAACGACATGACGGAAAGCGCCTATCTTACCTGTCGTAGCTCCTCCAGCACCGACTCTTCGACGCCGCTCTCCTCGAAATCAACTCGCGAGCTATTGACAACGTCGTCAATGATAGCCTTATAGACGGCGCCGACTGCTTGGTTCGACATGATTACGTCTGTTGTCCGAAGCGATCGATCGGTTCGATTTGAAAGCTATAAAAGGGTGGCGCCGGATCTGGAATCTGATGCCTTGTTGCGTTCGCGCTGTCGAGCAGATACTCGTGTTGCTGTTTTTGTTCCAGGTACACGGATCACCTTAATGTTAGCAAAGGCAAGGTGTAGCTCGTCGGTAAACAGCGCGAATGGAGCGCTCTCTTATAATAAGGAGCAGGTGAGTTGTCGGTGCTTGATGATGGCACTTGACGTAGATGTAAATCCAGCACTTGGCGATGGCAGGAATATGTTGCGCCTATCTGTGGAAGCGACGAGAAAGTAGTCAAGGGAATTAGAAAACACCAGATAATTCTTCGCTCAATAAATCAAAGGAAAGAGAGACAACAGATTCGTATTCAATTGTCAACCGTGTCGCACGGATTCAGAATACCGAAGAGGGTCTTGTGCCAGGTCGGGATGCGGTTCGGTGCGGGTGCGGCTTTGTGATGTGATGTGCAGTGGGGAGAGTTGGTAGCCTCTGGTAGATTTCCGTTTCATCAAGTGCTGGGCGCGCTGACTCAGCACTCCAAGGCGGCCAACCTCCACTATCACTGGCCGGGGGCCTGTCCAGCATAAAGCAACATTGACTTCACTGAGTAACTCTGCTCACAAGGCTGAATGAGTATCAATGTGACCCAAGTCTTTGTCGACACTTCCTCGATAATATTATGTAGGCACTGGAATATTATGTTTGAATTTTGCACGTTCTTCTGTCTCACATTTCATTTCATACCATGCATTGAGATCCACACACCACTCTCTCACACTCACTCACTCACTCCATGCCAAGTTCATGTATTTCACCATCCATTTGTTTATCTTCATCTCGTTTCATTTACACTCAAGCTACCAGACGTCTCAGCGGATGTGCTTCGGTGTTAAACACATACTCATCCAAGTTGATCAAATCTGGATCGCTAAAGATAAGGTAAAAGTACTTGAGCGTCTCACCCATCCAGAACGACTCCATCGAATCTACCGCGCGGGGTTTCTCTTCTGAGACAGTCACGTCCCATACGGCTGTGTTCGCTAGCTCTGTCTTTGTTGCTTCTTCGATCGCCTTGAACATGGTCCACGCGTGCTCGGTATATTCTTGTTCACCCGTGACACGATACATCATGAAGACGCTTTCGATAGCTTCAGGCCGTAGAATGTATCGACGGTCAGGAATGCGAGTGAAGCCTTTGGGGAGGTGCTCCTTTTTGATGATGCCGTCTATTTGTGCGGCGTCGCCCTCATTGATCTTAGCTTCCTTGAGAACTCCTTCCCTCCATCGCTTCTCGTCCCACTGGCATTCGTCCTTGGAGTCGCAGGGAATCATATAGAAAGTCTCTGGCATGATGCCGTGGGGGAAAGCCTCATATGTATAGATGCAGCCCTTTGCAAGTTTGGCTGCAGCATCCACATCTTGCTGACGATTGAAAAGTCGTCCACCCAACGCCAGCATGCCTCCAAGGAAACACACTAGATGCTGTCCTTGGCTCTCGAGTTCGAAAGAAGTCTTTCCATCCTTATCTTCGGCACGAATCTGTCCAGAAACCAGAATATCTCTGTTTTCGGGCGTCATGGGTCGAAACAGGTTGTGTTCTAATGCTGAGTCTACAGCTTTCTCGTACATGGTTTGATAGACAGGTAGCTGACCGCCCATCAACGCTGCCATCTTGGGTAAATATTCATATACCGAGTCAGCCATGGCACCAAGAGTGAAGATTGTTCCTTGGTTAAAGATTTCACTCTTTGCATCCACCGTCAGAGGCCATTGGCCTGGGAGCAAGGTCGAATCTTGTTGCACCGCCAGGAGGTCCATGATAGTCTGCGAAGCATCAAACCATTTGGGATCTCCGGTAAGTTGTGAGAGACGAGTGAGCTCCATACACAAGCTTCCAATTTCAGCAACGAGAACCCCGCCGGCAACCTGATTCTTGCCCTCACCTGCATCATGAAAGTTCCAACGCGTGATGGGCATGTGGTTTGGCGTGTCAAAAGCCTTGTATATCATCTCACCGACCTGAACCGCCTTGCGGAGCAGACGCATGTCTTCGCTCAGTTCAAAAGCAGCAAGGAAGCCACCGAGATAGCGGATATTGGTCTCAAAAATGTTGACTTCTTGGAGGTCTGTCTTTGTGAAATCGATTTTATCCACCGCGGCAACAGCTTCGTTGAACTCATCTCGCATGTCCATGATCCAGAGGGTATCAAGGGAGTCCACGAGAGTAGCAGCCCAGCCACCGAAGGGGTTGACCTGGCCACCCGAGACGGGGCTAAGTTCATCAGCCATCCAGGCATGCTTCTTGTAAGAGTTCCAACATCTCGTAAAGGTTTCCTTGACTGCCTGTTGACGCTCACGTCGCAACTCAGCAGTACTTATGCTGAACTCGGGGAACGCAGCCTGGACCTTGGGATAGGTGACGGGAGGGGAAGTGGGTAGCGGTTGTGAGGCCGAGTGATGATAGTTAACTTTAACGTTCTTCCAGTAGTAGTTATCATCCTGGTCTTGCCTCCACAACGAAGCCTTTACGGGCCAGCCGTGCTTTTGGTTGTGGTTGTAGGGGCCGTGTCCATATCGGGGACCAACGTATTCAGGGGTCCTGCCAGCCCAATAGCAGAAGAGAATCAGGGTTAATAGACCGACGGCTAGAACGAGAGCTCTACTGCGGAGGAGCATGGTAAATAGTAAAATGGGCCCGTGGGGACGGGTGGGATAAATGAAGATTGCAAACGTTCCTCTTGTCTCTCTGTCTCTCTCTTGTTTTCCCTGGTGATGCAAAGACAAAGACACGCCTGGACTGACTTCCTACCTAATCTTAATCGCGATTTTTATGTCTTATCTCGTGCGTTGGTAATGAAACAGCTTGGCATCCCGTTACATCCATCCAATTTGCCCCCGCTAAGCTGGGGACATGTAATGTACCCCTGACCTTGAATAAGGTGGAGGATACTTTTGCTTCATGCTTACCTACCTTATACCTTAGTAGTTAGCAGCTGGGCCCTTTTTTAACCTGCGCTACGCTAGATATTTCGACACAACCAACACACAGTTAAAAGGGGCTCATTCACACGGTGAGTATGAGTTGGATTCCCGCCTGTAAATACAGTGCCGATAATTAGATACACTCATCACCATCTTTCGGTAACAATCTGAGAAATGTATTGATCAAAACAATATCTACAATACTCTTATTGAAATTCTCACACCCGCAAAACATTAAAATCTGTATCAGACGAGTGCATCGGGTTGCTCTCTTTCTGGCGTGGCTGAAAAGTGACTTGGTTAAACCCCCACTAGAATTTTCTCTACTTATTATGCACACTTTTGTGTCACGAGACGTCATGTGTGCGTTTATCATCCAGTAACAGTTATCTTTTCCTCAACAATCCTCCGACTAAGTAGCATGAGCTGCAGTTATTCAACTCTATAGCGGGACTGTTGAGCTCAATGGCCCTTCTTTGGGTAGCACAGATTCTCTGCATGTCGCCTATTCGAGCGAGTAGGTAGAAAAGATTTAGAAGCACAGGGCCAGGGTATAGTAGTCATATGCATCTCAAGGGCTCACCGCAACATGAACGATGGAACATTAAACGCTATGTTCTGTGACTTCTGCTAGATCCACTCCTTCCTGGCCGTTGGGCTTTTTGGCTGATATCCCTGATTTCGAAAAATGTCCATTCAATCTTGAGTGGTATGCTCTCAGCACATTAGCAAAGTTGGATACTCATCAGAGCATAAGGGACGAAATTGATGAATCAATCTGTGCCATTCTATCCCTAAGCTCAGAAGCCATCTTTTCTGTCATCCCCTAGTAATGGGTAAAACTACCAAGACAGCCATGTACATCTTTGCATATAGCATGTTGCACTTCCCAGAACCACAGTGTTAAGCAGTACTGAAATCTGCCAGAACCAAATGTGTTTACTGGTAACCTGTTAAGGAACTACCGAATGTGACGGTCTACGAGACAAGTTTTGCGTATCCCTGTAATCTGTAATGCCTGTCTTATGGTTCTTAGGATACCTGCTGGTACAGTACAGATCTTCAGCCCAGGAGGTCATAGCAACTTCGGACACGGGCTCTCCTCCGGGGTTCTCACTAAAGTACTATGTTCCTGCATTGCCTGTCCATCAATCTGTTAAATATGCAAACATCTGAACATGAGGAGAACACGCCGCATGTTAGCATGAAGGCTCGGATCTACCATATTCAGCCTGACTTCACTACTTCTTTCTTAGTTCGGACCCAGGCTCATCCTTCTGCGCAAAGCATTAGTCATGTAACACAAAAGGAGGCATGTGTCACTAATAAAAATGTTGAAGACTCAGCAGCATGGATCTGTTCGATATGATCCTTGTGGGTCGCATAGAGAAGTCAAGATTCTACGCAAGATCTTTTTTACAATAATAGCAGAAGTTTCTACGTCTCCTAACCCTCGACTTTAATTTTGAAAGAGTACCACGTTTCATGGCAGTGGACCTTAACCTTATGAACAATAACTCCCTGGAGAAAGCTCAAAGACGCACAGATAAAGAATACAATGTTCGGTGCACTTTGAGGCATCCTGTCTAGTCGCAATGTTGCTTGAATTAAAACTCGCAAGCTATGTATATAGGCCGTTAATTTACTGGATTACTAGATACTGACTGCTTCCTACGGTAGACATGGTTCTCGCCGTATAAGGATCTAACACGAAGCCCATGGTGTCGATCCAAGAGATAAGTCATATCTAGGTTATATGAAAGCATACGAAAGCGGCGAGGCACCTTATTATCATCGGTATAAGCTGGGAGTACAGTAGCATACGGCGCGCTACCGTCGCAACTAGGATGAACATAAAATATCAAATCAAGATGAACCTTATTGTCAATACCTCCTTGAAGATAAAGCAATATTACAGAGATAGAAAACACGGCATTGAGGCATTATCAAAATGCAGGACTACTAATCCAGAAAACAACCAGTATCGTCCAACATTACATGAAGAGCCACACCAACGCTGAACATGCAAGTAGATTCTCGCTATAGTTAAGACCAAAAGTCTGCACAGCGTATGCTTACTTGGGTAGAAAAGTACTGAATAGATTGGTAGTAAAACAGCCAAATAGTATATAGCTGCATCGTTTGTTCGAGAATCTGACTCAGCGTCATCATCGTCTTACCTGTATTAGGGATGAAGGCGAGGCAAGCTACTTTGACTGGTTGTAAATCAAGCAATCCTTAATAAGACGGCTTGTTTCTGAGCATTCCCTCTTTCTCTTCATACTATACCAGAGAGGATTTAGCAATAGAAGAAATATCCCTTTCAGAGTTATATAGAATAATGCAGACAAAGATATTAGTTAGTAGTACTAGATGAATGAGTAAAGTTAGAGTGAGGTTTCTCATCTGGAACGCGGCTGGAATCAGTGGTGAATGGGAGAACACTGAAGGGCAAGGTCACTAAGAGTGTCTGCGAGTATTCGTCAATAAGTGTCGATACGACAGGTCGGGAGGGAGGGAAATGTTCGTTCGTGGTTCTATTTTGTTTTGCTGTTCATCCCTAACAAGACACGCATACAATAGCTAGCATGATGGACTACTATACAGTTCAATCACAAAGATACTTGGCATGTGCATTATTTCAGTTCGCTAGCTCACGCCGGGTCAGAAGAGTAAGTCAAGGGGTTTGTTTTATTAAATAATGCTCTTGGCATTTTAATTTCAGTTACAGTTCAATTGCTATTCCGTTTTCAATATAAACAAGTTCCAAACGCCCAATATCAATCCGGGTAGCACACCATCCAGGCGACTACATGCTCAAAATTCCAATGCGATGCGATGTGATGCGATGCGATGCGCTCATCATAAGTTCATGACCAGTCCGTTTCATTCGTCTTTGCGTGGAGAAGCACTTTCATACCACGAGCAGAAGGGCAGGAAGACAACCCAAACTCCGTGCTTCAAATACAGAGACCCAAATACCAGTGAAAGGTCATACCTACCGTGGTCCAGTGGGTACTGGTATTTATCGGATGGTCATCTGCTTGGCCATGGAGGCCTTGCTAGAAGCACCGGAGGCACCAACGCTGGCGGAGGCACCAGCCTTCTTCTCAAAGATCTTCCAGAACTTGAGACTCTCATCAGCAGCTAGTGAATTGTTAATAAAGTATCCTAATGCTCCGAATATGAGTTAAACTTACCAGCAGTAGCAAGCATCTGACCGTCAGGGCTGAGGCAGCTGTGGAGGACTCGGCTCTCGTGAGCAGGGATCTCGACGGTTCGGACGAGGGTAGGGTAGCTCCAGATGCTGAGAGAGTTGTCAGGGAAACCGCTTGAGCTGACGATCTCGCGGTGGTGAGGGCTCCAACGGAGAGAAGTAACCTGAGAGCCAGTGTCGATGCTGTTGACACGAGCGCCGGAGGTAGAGTTCCAGAAGTGGATGTGGCGATCGTAAGAGCCACCACCAGTAGCAAGGAGGTTCATGTTCCAGGGACACCAAGAGAGAGCCTTGACAGCAGCCTTGTGGTTGGTCTTGGTGAACTTGGGGACGGACAGAGATCGAGCATCCCAGATGGAGACGAGGTTGTCATTGCCGCCAGTAGCGAGCTGAGCACCATCGGAGCGCCACTCGAGACCGCAAACCTCGGAAGTGTGGGAAACAAGCTCAGCAACCTTGTGCTCAGCGATGCGGACGTCGTGGTTGTAGACAAGGCCACTGCGAGCACCAGTAGAGAGAAGGTGCTTGTTCCATCCCATAACACCAACGCGAGTATCATGGCCGAACATGCTTCGGATCTTCTGGCCCTCAGCGACATCCCAGATCTGGACCTCGCCAGTTCCAAGACCGACACTGACATAGGCACCGTCGCCAGACCACTTGACGCTGCTGACGTAGGTGTCAGGAGTAGTCTCAAGGAGGCAGCTGACGCTACCTTCATCTGCAGACCAAACGTAGACATTGCGCTCAAGACCAATAGCAACCTGGTTACCGGAGCTCCAGTCGAGGAGGTTAAGGTAATAGTCATCGACGAGACCGGGGGCATCAAGAACACGCTCAGGAGCGGTGGCGATGCGGCGCCGGAGCTGGGCAGAGCTTGAGGTGACAGACTTGAGAGGTCGGTTGTACTGCTGTCGCAGGTCAATGGGCTTGGAGGATTCAGGAGCGGCAGGCTTGAACTCAAGAATGCGAGTGTTGAGACTCACACCACAGGCGTTCGCAAGGGAATCCTGGTATGCAACAGTGTTGGGGGAGGGTCGAGAGTAGTTGTCAGGCTCATCATCGTTGATGTTAAGGCTCTCGAGAGCAGCCATGGCTTCATCAGCGGCAGCAGAGAGAACATTGGAGCTCTCAGTACTGCTGCTCTTGGGTCGTTTTCTGTCAGGAAGATCCAACTTGCCAGAGCCAGCGTTGGAGATGGCAGAGCTGGCACCACGGTTAGGGATGAATCGGTCGCCACCATAGTTGAGAGTGGTCTTGGTGGGCTTGGAGCGGGTGGTCTTCTTAGACTTGGTGCTTGAAGGGGTCTTGGTGTCCTTGCCAGTGCCAGTTAGGATGAAATCAGAGACACCAAGCTCAAGAGCCTTGCGGGGAGTCTGAACGACACGGGCGATGTTGGACTTGGGGGAGTCGCGGTGAGAGGATTTGGTAGTAGATCGGGCAAGATGGGACATAAGGTTACCGCCATAGGTAGAACGGCCGGATGGTCTGAAGTCGTTGCTGGACTGTCTCTCGGGAGTGAAGGGGGAAGAGTTCAGGTTGACGGGAACGTTTGTGGTTGAGGACTGCTGACGGGGAGAAGGAGTCAGAGGCATGCGTCCGCCAGCGGTACGGGCTGAGAACAGTCCTTTGTGGGACTTGACCGGAGTCGACAATGCTACTGAAGCCATTGTGATATGTCTGAAGTAATATCTATTACCTGTATAGGCAAGTGGAATAGGTTAAGAGTGTGTAAGTGGGACTCTGGACAGGCGATCGAAAGCTTGGACAAGGTACCGAGCTTTGATGTTATCCAACGAGTTCCGAACACTCTACTAAGGTAAAGGGTTCCTGTATATGTGTGTGTTTGCGATGAATGTTCGATAGAATCGAGATTGCCTTCACAAAGATATGACAAAGTTGGAGGGACGATCAAATAGCCTTAGCGATAGGATCTAGCGAACTTTGAAATTTCTTGTAAAAAGCGATGCAAGAAGGTTTGCAATAAAGCGCCAGGCGGATTGGGTGGAGGGCTTGTCTGAGGAAAAGAAGTTTGTAGATGAGTGGTGAATGTGAGGAGAGAAGCAGTCCCAAATTGAAGCTCATGGCACTTACCTTTTATTTACTTTGACCTCGCCGTGCCTCTGACCGGGCAACCAGCTCTGACGTAGTCGGAGCTGAGTTGCTCCCGTTCCGCGGCCTGCCAACGCAGACGAACCAATGAAAACAGTGTCAGCTCAAGCCTCATCAGCCTTGTCCCTGTCTAGGTGCCACTGGTTAAATTTCCTCCTAACTTGGACGCGGCTCCTAATGAGCAGGGGGTCCCTTTTCACTTTGTCAGTTGCATCACCAACCGCATTTAACATTCATCGTCCATCCATCCATCTCCGTATCCACGTCCACTACCGACAGCTCGGGCCTTCTGCGTCCGGTGTGCTTCGCACCTAACGTTTTTTTTCTCTCTGTCAACTCCAACGGCAACACAACGTTTTGACATGCGCAGATAACGCCACTGATCGCTCGTCGCATTTACAATTCAAGCCATGGCTCAACCTTCGACCCCCGGACAGTCTATCTTCGGCGGGCCTACCCCTGTCGCTGCGACAACGCAGGCTTTCAGCGCCGGTAACCAGAACTCAACGGGCTCGACTACGCTGCAACCGACCCCGACGCCGCTTTCGGCCGCTTCGTCTTCCAACAATACCTATATCATGCCGAATTCCCCTGCAAAGGGTCGCAGCGTTGCCGATGGATACCGACCCAAAGTCACCCGCACGCTAGGCCAGAGACCCGCTTGTCTAGTCAATGCTTCAGTGACGTATTGCGGGAACAATCAGATATATGCTTTTGGAGGTTTCGACCAGTATACCGATGAAGTGTACAATCATGTGCTGAGGCTGGACCTCGTCAGCCACCAATGGAGCCTCGTTGACAACTACGGCGATATTCCTGGGGTGCGAATGGGTAAGTTTCACGATGTGACAACAAGGACTCGATCACTAACACCATCTAGGACACACTGCGACATTGTACCAAGGAAACAAACTCCTAGTCTTTGGCGGCGAGAATGAACATCGAACCTACCTGTCCGACCTTATTGTGTTTGACCTCAAGACCGCACATTGGACGCAACCACTAGTTTCAGGCCCTATACCCAAAGGCAGAGCAAGACATGCTGCCGTCTTGCACGAAGACAAACTATTCATTATCGGTGGAATAACAGGCCAGAACAACTACGTGTTGGATGATATTTGCTACCTTGACTTGAAAACGTTCACCTGGTCCAAATCATGGCGCTTTGTCGGAAGATTTGATCACTCGGCGTATATCTGGGGTGATCGTGTTTGGGTGTTTGGAGGTCTAAGTGAGGACATGGACAAGATTAGTGATCTGTGGTGGTTGGATTTGAAAGGAAGCCCACAGTTCGACTCTCGGCCTCAAATTGGCATCTTTGATCGCGGCTCGATGTCAACCCGAGCTAGCAACTCTCCACGGCCTCCATACACCATGCCCCAGGCTCCTGTCGTTGGTGCCTCCGGATACGCCGCGAACTCTCGAACAGCACAGGTCAATCCACCTTCGCACCAACTGAAGACGTATGCACCTCTAGCCCCGGGGTCCATATCGGCTCTCAAGTTCATGTCCGGTCCGTCGATTCCGTCACAAGGCTCCGGTCTTCACTACCACGCTTACTCGTCTGGTACCCTTCTTGATTTTGTGACACCCGCTGCTACTATCACATCGAGAGAGTGTTCACTGTCTGCACTGGACTTAAGCACCCTTCGCTGGACGAAGCTCGCTGGAGGACGTGAGATATTCAAGGCGGGTTACAGGTGGCATTACTGCTGTATGAACGAGGATGGTACCAAATCATGGTTACTGGGGTGTCCAACAGACCCTGCTGCGACTGACATAGGACCCAATGGTTATGAGGAATATCTCAGGTAAGATTCAGCCTAGTATGAAACCGAATAGTTTCTGACCCAACTAAACAGTGATATTATGGAAATTGACCTACGGCGATATGGCTTTCTTGGCGACAATTTAACGCCAGACCCAAGGTCCGAGTCAAGACCATCTGCCACAAGTAGAGCCGTGGATCAACCTTCTAAGGGGCTGGGTTCAGATCTCGCGAAACTCTTCAACCAGCCGCCTGAGACAGGCAGTGGCACTGACTTTATTATTACTGCACTGGCCGGTGATTATGAAGATGATGAGACTCTCACCTCTAGTATGACTCGCAATGACGAGGCGTCGCAGAACCAGAGCTGGCTCTCAGCAGATGCACCAACCTCACAGCCCATCCACGTCCACAAACTCATCCTGCAGGCTCGTTGGCCTCACTTTGCGCGCCTTTACAACGCCCAGATGGCTGAGTTTCACACCAAGAAGATGCATATCCCTGAGCCTTACAGTGTAGTCAGGGCCTTCCTCTACTATCTCTACACAGATAGTATTCGTGGCACCTCGGAGAGCGATAGTGACGCTACTACAGCCCTCTCCGATGTGGCAGGCCTCCTTGTCATGTCCAATATCTACAACATCCCTCACCTCCGCTTGCTGTGTGTGAACCGTCTAGCCAAGGAGCTAGACGTCGACCATGCTTGCATCATCTGGTACTGTGCAGGACTCGCTAACGAAGAGTGGTTGCGCAAACGCGCCGCAGGATTCTGCATGATCCATTGGGGTCGAGTCGTCCGTACTCAAGGCTTCGTTCGCTTGCCACGCACTGCACTTGTCGAGCTTTCTCAGGAAGTCGACATGGAGGGACGTGTCATTGGCGGAGAAGAGCTCGAGTGGGGTGGTATGAATGACAGCATGGGTCAAGATGCTCGTAAGGAGAGTATTAGCAGTAACCAAACGCAGATGATCGAGGACGATGCCGATGACGACGAAGGCATGGAGATGAACTAAATGCACTCGCACATACCTCCCGAAATCGACGATCACCGCGATTTATCGGTAGGATTCACATCCCATGAAACATATCACCAACCTCCCCACATCCTACAAAGTACGATCTACACGATGTTCGGCGCGTACCTACCGGAACAGTCGGTTCCTTTCCTCTTACGCCCTTTTACTGTTATCTCAATTGCTTCTGTGTGATCTCTACCCCCCATCGTGCGCAGGGGTCGATAAGATTGGAGTGGCACTTTTATAGAACTCCAGCCAGGGCAACGGAGCTATGCAAAACACGTATGCTCTGCTTGGTGTCGTCGTGTCTATAACAGCTCCTACTCATTTGGCGCTTGTACGACGCTTGTTTTCTTCTGACTCTTTGTATCGAGTGACTGTCTCCGTTAAGCATCGCAAGGCGTTTTTGGTATTTAGATAGTTAGTTGTCAGCTACGGTTCGGTAAAAATAGATAGATAAGTTAAACAAACGATACCCTTTGCTCCTACTTGTTACGACTTCTTGCGGTTCTCCGATAATTGCTTACATAAATGGAAAACCCTCAGAAAATCTTGGGAAGAGAAAGAGGTAACATCTCCAGCGACAAGGATACTTATTATGGCCAGGTCACCGTCAATCACGAGGGCTGGTTATGCAGATCCCTCTACCACAACCCAATACTCAAGGCATCAGAAAACTTGACATACAGGTCAAGAGATGAAATGATTTGGTCACTTTGTTGCATCTCAGAGCAGCTCTGACTTTTTGTTGGGACTTAAACTGAAATTATTTTTTGTAATGGCAAAATCCTCGATATTTTATAGTCTCGAAACAATCCCAATACCCGCTCATTGAGGACAGGCCATGCTGTCCAGTCTATGACTTCGCTTTTCATTGTTCGACCGACTCCATACCATCCTCGCTTTTAGTAAAAGGGGTAGTCAACCAGAAAGAGTAACCAGAAACGTCAAAACAATAGACCGCCCCATTTCCCAAGGGCCCATGTAAATGCCAATTTTCCCAACCTAGGATCTAATGATCATTCAATAACTTTTTGATAACAGAAAGAGGGCAAGAAAAAGAACAAAAAAGATTTCATCTCGTTGCGCCAGACCAGCAAACATGAGTGCATAAGCATCCAACTTAGACAGAGTTACCCGGTGTTGATGTAGTCAAACAATCAACGTGGGTGGGTGTTTGGACATCAGGCGTCTTCAAGGACGACACTTCGTCGAGTGGACAAGTGTACATTGAAAACGACAGCGAACTGACCCCTAAAGCCGCCATGAGATGCTATGAGCCCTAGACAAATGACTAAATGCAAATGCCTAGACAGGGTATCGGCAGGGGAAAACGCAGGTAACGAAGACAGAATTGATATCGCGGTCCGGCACGAGTCGAATTTGGACCAGCATCATACTGAAACTGGCTGCTGGAATTTAGAACGTCCCTTGGAAGTGGAAACTATTCCACCTCCTGAACAATGGAGAAAAGGTGCTTGCAGCGTTTTTCTAATTTGCGACCTATTGCATCATCTGGTCTTCTCCTATTCCTTGCAAGTTTATGCCCGCTGCGAAAGCTTGAAGCTTGAAATCAGGATTGCACGGAAGAGAGTGTGCCTTGTGCTGTTCAAAACATTTAGCATGCGATTGGCAATTTGTCCAATTTCAAGATGACTTACATATTTCAAACCGTTCAAGTTCTTGTAGCGCTTTCCACACGTCTCGCAGCTGAATGGCTTCTCCTTTTCCATGCCCAGAGTCCCGGGGTACGGCGCACTTGTTTCTGGGTTAACAATCGAGAAGGTGCCATCACCGTTTTCGTGGAGCTGCTGAGTTTGGTGGCCGTGGGTCTTGTGGTACCTGAAACTATGTTAGTATATTTTTTCGCTAGAGTTATTGATTCGGAAGTAGATGTTATGACATACTTGAGACCGTTCTGGTTTTTGTAAGCCTTTTCACAGCCGATGACAGGACACTTGAATGGCTTGTGCTCTTCGGGCATCATCATGCTCTGCAGACGTTGCATAATGGCCTTATTGGTTTGGGGATCGTTAAGCTGAGACTGATTGATACCCAGCTGTTGCAACTGCGCCTGGATAGAACGGTTTGGAGGGAAGCCGTTCGAGCTGAAAAGGTGCTTTCCAGGATCGTTTATGCAAAAGTTGGATTCATTATTGGTCTGGTCTCCGCCAAAGCTCATATCGCCAATATCGTTCGTGTTACCACCCATGGGCATACCGGGGAGATCCTCGTCCATATCCACTTGCTGACCTGACGGTACTTGTCCTTGTGTAGTAAGCGTGGGCGTGTTAACAGAAGAGACTGTAGGATTGTTCTGCAGTCCGAAGCTCGCAGCAGCAGGTGTCGGCGGTTGAGAAGTTCGCAGCCCTTGAGTAAGGCCAGAAGTGTTCATATTAAGCTCGGGTCTCTGCTGGCCGAAGAGCTGTCTTGTTTGAGACATTCGCTGACTGTCATCCATCTCCATGGTGCCCACAGCATCGTCCATTTCCATATCTGCCACAGCGTCCATATCGTCGTTTAAATTAGATGGCATGGTAGAGCTACCATGCAGGTCATGCGAGGACTGTTGACCACGGTTGTGTTGTCCCAATTGGCTTGACTGCAAGTTGTTTCCCGGTGCTGCTGATCCAGCTCGTGACATGGACATTCGAGGAGCGCTGGGCATGCCCAACTGCGAGAATTGGGAAAAGGCATTATTCCGAGCTGTATTGGGGCTGGGTTGCGTGTGTGCTTCTTCGTAATGTTGAAGCAAATCGTGAAGGTTAGGGAGGATCTTGCCGCAGCAGGTGAAATCTCGCATGAAGTTCGCCTCCAACTTAGGAAGATACGAAGAAGAATGGAAAGAAGGGGACTGATGGGCGCCACCAAATGGTGATGGCGATATTCCTGCCATCATAATACTGCAGAACCATTTTGTCAGCATATATCTACTCGAGACGTGTGATCACACATTGGGCGGGAGAGCGCATTGTTTTTCTAACGCATTGCGTCTATGTGGGCTGTCGCAGGGCTGTGATGGAGCCCGAAACTCAAAACGCCTCGCCACAAGACATTATCAGTCAACTCCAGAAACGGGGGTAACGGCAGCGAATAGCAGGCGTGCCTGGCGTGCCTGGCACTCAGAGCCTTATCATTGCAGAAGAGAGCAGATAGTCTCAAGTGTAGCGTAGCGACAGAGAGTTTGCTTGTGGTAGGACAGTAATCCTTGTGAGAGCAAAGCGAAGCAATGATCGGGGAACAAAATGATGATGATGAAAAGGTGGGCGGGTTTGACTCACTCGTCTCTAACAAAGCTACCAAAGGACATGCCTCCCCAGCTCATGCCGCCGCCCATTAGACTGCCAGCAAGAGATTCTCTTCTGTTGCGGTTCGCGTTATCACCACGATTGGGATTATTCATCGATATGGGCTTGGGGCCAGCGCTGACAAAAGAGTCCCGGCGGCCCATAGTAGGGTCGAGGGAGGGTCCAGTAGTCATGTTGTCGTCGTGGAATTGCTGTTCAAGACCTGAGGGATCAGGAAGCTGAATGCAGGTGTCGTTGGTGAGGTCGAGGTAGCCGCAGAAGTCGTTCAAGTAAGAGTCCAAGTCGTCGATGGAAGTGTCGGAAAGAATAGCAGGACCAAAGTCGCCGATAGAAAGTTGGGGGGCAGCAGCTTTAGCGGTAGTAATACTACGTGACAGCACCGAGGCAGCGGCAGGAGCAGCGGGTGTAGAAGCAGTATTAGCGTGCGCGCCAGGCAGGAAATGGCCCGTGGTAGGGGTCTCGGGCTGGGGCGACGGCGACTGCGTCAGCGAGCTTGAGCCCGAGTAGATGAGCGACCCTGGAGAGTCAGTGTCATAAGCAACGGCGGCGGCGAAGTGGGTGCTCGAGTCACAGGCACAAGCACTGGGATTGGAATTGGCATGGTCGTAGCTACTGGTGTTGGCGTCGGTGGCGGCGGGGACTGCGGCCGAGGGGGCGAGTCCTTGTGAACGAATGATGTTTGTAAAATCACACACCCCGGTACTGTTGGTGGAGGTAGACGCACGCGGCTCCTGGGTTCCCACAGCGTCGCTTGGCTTCTGGAACATCTTGCCGAAGAACTTCCCCATGTCGGCAGGACGAGATGAAGATGAAGGTGGACTTGGAGACATTGGGGTATTGATATTGTAATGATGTGAGAGGTAAAACTGGGGAGGGATACAGGAGGAGAGTTAATCTTGACTGTCGCAAAGAACAGCAAGAATGTGGGGAGCAGTAGAGGCAGGTACCTCAGATGTTGTCCGCCTGCCGATACTAAGAAAGTACCTGAGGTGAGGTAGGTTAGTAGGTAAGTAAGGTAAGGTAAGGTAGAATAAGGTGCCGAATGACACTAAGACAAGGTCAGGTAAGGTACACTAACTAATTGTCTGGAAGGAAAGGTGCTATTCCCAGGTAGTACCGGCCTCTGTGCGTGCTGTAGGTAATGTGGACGGTTTCGTTCAAGACGGTAGGTAGTCTATGGGACCACTGGTTAGACTAGACTGGTCTTGGCGCACAATAGTCCAGGGACCCCAGTCGTTCGAGTCCACTGGTACTGTACGGCAGGAATTACAGCGATGATGTGCTGATGGTTTCAAACGGACGCTTGTCCTCTGATAGAATGGAACCCAGCTGCTTTCGTTGCGAATGGTTATGGGATGGGAACTCTTGGTTTGAGGAAAGTCTCTCTATTCTAAAAAGGCGGGAAGGGAAGAGACGAGATATTCCAATCAATGGCTTTACCAGCTAGATGTTTCTGGTTTTATAGGTGGAATAAGGTCGTGTTTAAATGAGGGTGCGGGCCTTCTTCTTGGTATTGGGTGAGTCTTTGCTGAGCTTCGGCGGTCAAGGTTTAAGTTGCAGCCAGATGCGCACTCTCACGCGTCTATGACTGTTTCGCTTTTGTTGCTACTGCTACTGCTAGGCTTCTCTGCGTGTAATTGAAACCTAGTGCTTGACACACAGCTCCCCAAAGTTCTTGCAGCAAACTCTATCATTAACGGGCGTGCCTCCACAGCAACCTCTTGTGCACAAGATGGTTGATTAGGTGATTGGAAGAAAAGGTACGGGTAACTTATATCCCAACTATTATTGCTCGAGTTTGCTTTGCTGATTGATGGTCGGATAGAAAATTGATGTAGCTGTACAGTGCGGTGCAGTGCCAATTCTGCTGATGTTGGTGTAAAGACGCCGAACTTGGGTTTGAGGGCTCGATGGGTGATGTATGGATGATGTGGGAAGGATATCAACTTGATGTCGGACCGCATACATGCAAGTCTGAATGCAGCAGTACTAGAGGCCAGTTGCCATGAAATACTAGAATATACTCATCTCTTGGACGCCCACACAACCACTGCGTCTCCAGCGGAGGTGGCCTTACCATGTCTTGCTACTCTACCTACCCAGTCAAGATAGGGTCTGAGCGAGCGATGTTCGTTCGTCGGTTCCCTGGTAGGCACCTCCAGTAAACACTTCTGTCAGTCTGTTGGGTACGCCAATGTGTACTGTTATGGTATACCTGCACCGCCGTATTACCAACAAGGTTGATGACGCAAGCATTGTTCACTCTTTTTTTTTTTTTTTGAATTATATTCTGTATATTTCCGCTCTCTGTCTAGCATAGTTCATTCTGCATTGATAAACAATAAGGGTCCAAAGTCTCTGTCCCCATCTCGGTCCCTTAGCAAGAGATGATGCAAGGTTCAAGGGTGGCCCTTGAGAATAGCAGGACGAAACATAGCAGCCAATCGATGCATCTACTACGTAGTAGAATCAGGGGTCAATAAGTCGACGGAGGGGGGAAGTTACCTAGCCTAGCCTCCTTGCTGCATAGTACTGCACTGTATCAGTAGACATGACTGGTGCCAAACGTGATGCCTGCCAATTTGCACCCTTGCTCCAGATTGATTAGGTATAGGATCATGCATACATAGAACCGACTACTAACCTAAACACTACTACGCTCCATACATAGTTGTGTACCTCCACCAGAGTTAACGCGGTCTTCTCTTGAATTCTTCCATCAAAGGTCATTGGTGTTATTGGTTTCCTCCATCATTGACCAAAAATACTATATGTGTTGTCGAGTCCGGAATATTCGATCCGGCGCGGTAAGATGCGGCTTCTCGTATGAGGTAGAGATACGTATCGATGCTACAAAAGCTACTTGTTCTAAAGTTTGCACTAAGCGCCTGACATATCACTTGTGGCCAAGAGTATAACCAAGATAACCTTTCGCCTCCTCAATGAGATGAGCCAGATTTCTTCCAAGTCAAGGCTCAGCGACCAGCAGCTGATGACATGGTAGCTAAAGCAGAGGTGGAGTTTCTCTGCCTGCGAGTCCCAGCCATACCCAGTCGCCAATCCCCGTCCTAGTCCCTGTCTCGATTCCAGTAGTTCGAGTTGCAGTGTTCACAACGGTCCATCTCCTTCTGGGCCTCACGGCGCCGATGTGCTGCATATCAATTTATTCCAAGACTGGGTCATCAAGTCATGTGTTGGGCTGCGAGCTCCCTGCGGTACCTGCGGCAGCCGCATTCACTGGGTACTCACCGCAGAGTTCCTAATAGTCTGAACCAATTAGCACTTGCTTTTCAGTCTAAACCAGAAGCGCAATACTTGGACCGCAGCGGCTAATCATGGTGCCTTGTCTGGGCAGCAACTACATGCGATCTGTGTGTCTGTGTAGAAGAAAGGTTCCACGCAGGCCACCATTAAAACGTGGCACAGTATTTCGTAGTGTTTCTCCATAGTCCATAAGTCTTATTTTGGCGCTGGGCTTGCGCTGGCTAGTCTCCAGACTTTATTAAATCTCAATGCCGAGCAGGACCTCGGTATACTAACGTTAGACCAACATCAGATAGACAGTGGAGCTAGCACGGAAGTTGAGTGGCAGAGTGGGTCGCTATAGTCCACAGATGCATTCGCTAATAATGGAAGAAGCATTGAATCAATCTACAGAGTTTCACCGTTACACACCTATTAGTATAGCGGTGCGTATATACGCACATGTGGTAGGTAGACTCCAACTGCCGTGCAGAACTTCAGTATGGGATCGAGATGCTAACATGTCCTGGGTGGCGGGAGGAGTCAATGGCAAGAAAACAATTCCCTCTGGAAACCAACGTAATTAGTACCATCAGAGTAATAGTACGGTACAGGCAGAGCTAACCGCGACATCTCGATTCGCTGCAGAGGGAGGGCCACTGTAGGGATTACAAGGCTGAAGTATGACATCGAACTAACAACGGACCAATCTCTCCTCGATCAGAGATGCCTACCGGTCGCCACACTATGTACGTCCAAGCGACCTGAAATAGGTAGTAGCTAGCAGAACTGAGCCACTAAAAAGCTCGCTAGAGTGAAGAATGCGGGTTTGTCCCTCGATACATGGCAAAGTGCCTTGACACCGAAAGTCGATGCTGTAAGTGGGGTCAGAAATCATGAGCATAGAGCTCTCTGCGTGGACGGGACTAGACTAGGCAGACATTGTACTTGTGAATAGGTAGTAACGGCGTCAGTTTCTAAGGACTTCGTATAACCGTTGATTTGAAAGGTACCACAAGGCTTCCCCCCATCTGAAAGAGTTGTTGGGCTCCTATTTCACCTCCTCTCGGGTCAACGGATAGCTTTCTCGAGTCAGGTTCGAAGATCGTGATCAAAAAGAGGATGTAGGTGAAGTAATATGGTGCTAGATTGGAATACGGAACGCCAAGGACGAATAGTATTGACGCATTCGTTCAACGTATCCATAGTCAGATACTCTTTTGATCGAGTTTCTTAGTTCAATATCCACAAATCAACCCTAGAGTCGGCCGCTAGAGGCACGTTCTCAGCCTTCTTGAGATAAAGGGCTCACTAGATGCAGGTTCCTAATAAGCTATAATCCCATTCTTGAGTTGGGTTCGCGAGCATGGCGATTGTAGCGCTTGTATGCCGACAACGGAAACATGGCAGCAAGGCAGTCCAAAGCTTAGCAATGACATCTGGTTTCTCGCTTGTTGGCTGACTATCAAATGAAGCTACCCTAGGTTTAGTTCAAGCAGCTCAAAAATCCCCAGATATATTCTAGTACAGAGCAATTATATTAATTATCTATATCTATTGGTCTCTGCGAATATGATGACTATCATTCCTGCTTTGGATCATGAAATCACGACTCAGACTGGACAAGAGTCGCTAGACCGTGCTTCAATACTTACGTCAGAGCTTACTTGGATATGCATTAGACTGAACTCTGAATCTGATATCCCGGCCGAAATTATCTAGAGGACGAAATGTCGATGTTAGAGATGTATGTAGATGTCACTAGGTAACGCAACGCTGTAATGCAACGCAGCGATCTAATTTCCGTTTTCACACGGCGCATTTGCTGCACGTTTTCATGCTTTGTGTCAAAGCTTCAGATTCATGACTCGATTTAAAACTTGTCCAAGAGCTTTAACGTCGGCCACAACGTGGCATGTAGAGGCTAAGAAGCGCCGGACGTGTGAAGCTGCACAATCTATGTGGTTTTCGTTGATGGTCAATGCTTTGCGAAACAGGGGACAGAGGCGTTTTTCGCCCACTAGATCTCGCTACCGTTACATTGTCACGTCCCTGCAACGATAATGGCGTTTCGTATCGGAAATACGATAAGTAAGATCCTAAAACTGGCTCCAGAGTTCAACGTCAATTCAACCCCCAACTGGGATCTGGGGTTGGGGACGGGAAGAAGCATTGACAGAGACAGTTGCAACTTCCTTCAGGGGCAAATGGGACTTACTTGAATCGCTGGTACAGTATCAACTCCCGTCTGTTTCATCTCAGTCCAAGGAAGGAAGGAGCAAACCCATTTTTCTTACGTCGATTGCTCTGACATGCAACCTTCGCAGCTGTATCCATTACTCGATCGATCCTTGAACTTCAGCTGGACCAGTTTATTTATTGACTAATACACCCGTTATGAACCCTGCGCATCCATTTTCGTCCCGCAACACCACTGTGATCCACCATAACTTACAAAGCTACCCACCCGCGTACCGTTGTCACGTAGGTAGGTCTTCAGCCAAACCAAGGAACAAGGCTCAACAAGCATGAGCAGCCTCCGAACGAGGGTATCCATGCCCATCGGTCAGTTGAATCGCCTTGAATATGGTCAGCTAGTCGATGCCAGCATAACCAACACGTTCACACCACACCTGCCATGTGGCTGGGTTCCTATGGGTTCCGCCGCTGTGGAAGCATTGAAGCTTCGCTGAAGCTCCTTTTCAAGAAACATCCCAGGACGGTAAAGTGCCTGGGTACAGTACCAGAAAGCCCCGTAGCTCGGCGGTCCATCGCTCCAAGTCCGTACGGGACATGTGCCAATAGGGCATCAGGCGCCGAACCTTGACCTGACCCAGAACTGGGTCAGGAAACTGGTGCCGCTATCAATCTTGAAAGTTGTCAAGTCCCGGCCGATCATGCTCAAGCCGGTATCCTGCCAGGCCACCATGGTATAACATAACCGGGGTGTTTGCCTGGGGCAAGCAACAGGCCCTCACCTCACAACTACTACGTACATGACGACGGCGTCGATAACTCTGATCTCCAACTAAAAGGGCGATTTGGGCTTGGAATAGTGAACAGCCTTTCAAGGAACGATAGTGCGTACCAAGGTCCGGTCCTTGTTTGTGACAGCTGAAAGACCTGTTTTAACTCTAGTGATGAACGTTATGTGCCGCCTTCTGAGCCAGGTATTGGCTATCTCTAGGCACGACCAAACGACGAGTACAACCGCTTTGAGGTCATTATCCGAATGCATTCGGCCGTATAGCAAACCCCAACCTGTACTGTACATACATACATGACTGACGGTATGTTAAGCATCTTGGCACAAAAGGACAGGGCCACATTCCACTGTGTCTGAGCGAGTGGGTATTTAGGTTGGCTTCCGTATCTCATTCAGATCGCATGGCTAGTCTTATTCGCGACTAATTAAGTTGCAGAACTTACAGCCACCCTTGCTGCAACACAGATTCCAACGCCCCTTTGGCTGGAGGATACTGCCCAATTGGGCTGGCCGCTTGCAAGCTGTCAATGGATCAAGCGTCTTGGCGCGCTTTCCAGAGAGCCTCCAATTGTCAGCCGTGCCGTAATCGCTTTCGCTCCGATTCCTCGGCATGGGCGACGCCGCGTTTTCATATGGATTGAGCTACACAATAATCAACGCTTCCTAATCAACGGCGTTGCACTTGACTCTTGCGAGCAAATGCCTAAACATATTCTTTGACTGAAAAAGTCTAGTACAGTCAGTGGCTAGTTTCATGTTAATGCTTTTTGTATTAGGAACACTGGTCGCGTGATCAAATTGCACCGGTTTCGGCACAATGGCTCTGACTACACGACGAAACAAGACATGTCCAAATAGAACAAAAACACATCACAATTATTATAACCCGAATCTAAAGCGATGCAGGACCCTAACTAGTAGGTAGGCAGCGCTTATCGTCTTGGCTGTTCGACAATACAGACTTTGCTCTTGCCAATGACTGGAGTCGATCTCCACAGATCAGTAATCACGCTTCATCAGCTATCAATCAAGATATCGAAGCTACCACAATCGTCGCTCGGCTATCTCTGCGCAACGGTGCCATCTTCGTCTAGCTGATCGTTAGATCACGGTGTCGCAACGCCTTACCGTCTATGGCTCCGACAAGGTCTGCTTTCAACAGTCAGTACATTCGAATTATATAGCACAGGCAATGAGCTAGGCTGTGCACAAGGGTATCGACTGCGAATAGTCTCTGGCGCTGTTCATGCCATCCATTATCTTCGCTACTTCGTCTCGTTTGATCTTTGCTTCACGGCTGTAACTACTGATCTATTCATTGGTATCTCCACGTTGTGACTGACAATCATAACATACACGAGATCTCGATAAACCATAAACATATGTGAGCTTGCATCATGGATGTCACTCATTTCATCATAGCTTGGTTGGACTGCAATATGCAAAAGACTTACGTGGCGATCACGTCTGAAAGCTGTTTTAAACAAGTCGTTACGGGCCTGGCAGGCCAATGCTTCCGAACGTTACTCCGGTCAACGGGATGGTAATGCCACGAGTCGGTTTTTAGGATTCGCATTGAGCAGTGTGATAGAATTACCGAACCTGATAAAGCTGGCCTGGTCGTCCTTGGTAGATCTGCTGGCTACGGGTGGACGTGATGCCTTACAGGCAAGCGGGGTTGGAAGGCTTGATATCATGGTGTTGGTGTTTCTTAACCACAAGCTTCCAATAGGTCGGGTCATCAGCACCATCAACGCAGATCTTTACAGAGTAGGCTACCGAGGTTATGAGAAGGGGTGAGCCGAAGAAGCCTACTAAGCTTAGTCTGGTGCTACAAATTATACTTCTTAGATCCACACAATAACTATCGAAGAAATGGAATATTAAGTCGAGACGAGGCTCCGATTGTTTCTGCGTGAGAAGGTATTGTGAAGACCCGCCTTGTCTATTGTCTTGCCCCTTTACCTATGGTTCCGCTTCGGCGATGTTGACCATAGTACAGTACCGTATCATGGCCTCGTCGTTGATGAGACTCACGGTCTGCCACTAGTTGCAGCAAGGCTCACGTTGAGGAACCCATGTACATCAGTCGCTTTAGTCGCTTGTTGACGCGTTAAAATATGAGCTGTCGAAGCGCTTGTTGAAAGCTTAGTTCTGTTATCGAATTGATTCAGGACTTCAATTAGATACATACCCTAGGTACTACCGGTTAGTACCAGTAGTAGTGTTGAGAACGGCAGCCCCGCTCAAAGCCCGGCCACGAGGGTTAGGCTGATTAGTAGCCTCAATAGATGGACGAAGAGAATACCGGTGCCAGAAGCGACTCAGGAAATAGTCCTATTGCGGAGCGATTCTGATGAAGAGCCTAGTTAACGCGGATCGGTCTATTTCGGACCCCTCAAGCGCTTTTACAGCGGGTTTAGCTTCTCCACGTTTCTAGAGTCGAAGCTGGTGATGGGTAATCCCACTAGGGAGATATGGAAAGTCAACCTCATTGTCAGGAACTCATGAGACTCATCCCAGTATTTCGGGATCTCACTGCAGACTAGGGGTTGCTGACGTGGTTGATAGAGCTGTGGGTTGAGCAATGCGCGAGTGTAGTATGTTGAGGCTCAACTATTGTCCATAGCAATAAGCTATGTGCCCAAAGCATCGAAGAATGAGGCGCGAGTGAGGCAGCAGATGGAATCAGTGATGAAAGTAAATCATCTTACTTACTTGCGCAGAAGTTAGCTGACGATAAGAGAAATGACAACCAATATTGTTTAGAGCTGTTTGGTTTTTCGCCTGAGAGGATGCCGGAATCGCCATCTCGCACAATGCTTTCTGGACCTTTGGTTGAGCAGTCACTGCTAACTACCTATAAGCGGCTTGAAGCAACTCAAAGTAGTTGTTTTGCTATTGCGCAAGGAAAACATTTACTTTATTAAGTTTGATATTCTTTTGTTGAAGGAAGCAAAGCACCTCGTACGTGGTCAAGAGTTGCATGCGAGTCTAGGGTAAGTCGAGTAAGGATGGCGAGGTTTTTACCACAAATAGCAACCAATCATACCATACCTGTCATCTGTTTGTTAGTGATCCAAGCAAGGGTCCAATCGTTCCCGGCACATTTCCTTGTCATGCCATGAGGCGTTTCTCGGAGTGCTCCGATCTCGCATTTATTCAAAGAGCAGATTCCAACCAAAACGAGGCGATATCGTGGCTGGCTTATGAATACAAAACCTGTACATTTGTGGCTGGTTTCTGGAACGGCGTCCTCACGTAAACACGCCGAGACATGGACGTTTGTGGAGCGTGCCGTTTTAAAGCCGAACGCCTCAAAAGTTGGTGAAGAAATTATCAGCTCTATTCCATGGCTTTAATTCGAGATGTCGGGATCTTGATCTTATCGTCGACGGTGATGCCGAAACACAAGGCGCTAATTGGTGATTTATTCTAGAAGAACACCCCTGAAATCTCTATCGCGCGGTCAGACACAAGAATGAACTGACAGGCGGGTATTTTGCCGCCTTGACCGCACGATGCCGCAACCACTGCCGCTCATAGAGACATGGTACGCCGTTGTGCGGCGTAGACTGAGTTTTGTAGCAACCTATTTAACATGCCACCATCCTTTACGGGGTGTCTGCAGGTGATGGAGGAATTGAATAGGTTTGCTTGAAGCTGAAGCTGAAGTTGAAGCTACAGCGCAGGAACTTTCCATGTCAATGTCTGCACTGTGCCTTAACAGACTCTATGGGAAAGACATGACGGGGTTCCTACACAATGGGCAATTGTATTTGCGTTCGCGGCGAATTATCCGGAGACTCCGACGTGTTATGCTTTGCTATGCCCTGCACTGCTACGCTCTACTCTACTATGCAAAATTAACAATCAGCACATCTCAGTCCATTTGCATGCGAATATTGGCCAAAATGATACCAAAAAACATTCGGCGACTCGGTCATAGTTCGGCGACTGCTTGCGCCGGACGACTTCGGAAGAATCTGACATCATTCATGGCGGAAAGCCGTCATGCAAGAAAAAAAGAGGTACAATTTGCCATCAAACATTATTTGCTATATCCTACGTCAGGATAAAGTAAAAAGGACCTCAGAAAACTCCATTGACTGCGAAAAAAAAACACCAGACGCATCAGCTTCTTGGACCAAATCGAGCTTCGCGACTCTAATACATCAGTTTTACCTCACTCTTACACCATTTTCTAGGTACCTCTTTCACGCCTCAGATGCTTACATACTACATACCTCAGTAAACCCCGAAAGCTGAATTGACCCACACTGGGTTTAAACCGCGCTGCAACCCACCTCTACTGTCCTGTCGTCATACGACTTTGATCTTGGAAACTCAAACTCTCGCGCCTTGGGATAAACAAATCTCATCTCTACAAATCCCTCTCCTCGCTCCGCGACCGTCTTTACCTCCCAATAAACCGCTCTCGTCACCAAATCGCAACGCAATCATGAAGATTCTCACAAAGGAAGAGGAGGAGGCGCACTACTCGGCCGTCCTCAAGGGTGGTTTGATCGGAGGTAGTCTTGGTCTCTCGATTGGTCTTGGAGGCGTTGCCCTTGCCTCAAGGCGATACGCTGCTTTCCGCGGCCTCACTCTTCCCTTCAGGACCTTCCTCGTCACATCCGCCGGTACCTTTGGCGCCATCATTAACGCCGATCGCTGGTCCATGGATTTCCAGAAGAAGCAGAACCCCATGAACTTCTATGAGGACGAGACCCAGCGCGCCCAGCAGATTGTCCGCGAGAACCAGACGGCCATGCAGCGATTTATGGAGTACGGAAAGGAGAACCGCTACTCCATCGTCTTCGTCTCGTGGCTCGCTTCCATGGGTGTTGCCTTTGCCATGGTCAGTCGCTCGCCTATGAACACAGCCAACAAGGTCGTCCAGGCTCGTGTGTACGCCCAGGGTCTCACTCTTGCGGTCCTCATCATCTCTGCAATGTTTGAGGTGAACGATGCCAAGAAGGGCGAGGGTCGCTGGCAGACCGTCATGGTTGTCGACCCCAACGATCCTGAGCACAAGCGTCTCATTGAGAAGAAGATTCACAAGGAGGAGTATGAGGGCCAGGACCTCTGGAAGGGTAAGTTGTACATGCGACTCAATTAGAAAAAAACACAAAATTAACTCAGGCAATAGATATGGTCGCTGCTGAGGAGCGACGACTGGCTGCAAAGAAGCAAGCTCAAGAGAGCAGGGCTTAAATGAGTCTTTGCCTCTGAAACGATAACCCTACCTTATTCCAAATCATTCCGTGTCACAAAACCACCTTAAGCCATTTATCATTAATATTGCGTTGAATCGAATCAATTGAGCTTATCCGGAGGAGATGAGGGGAAATTTGTACACTCATGGCGGTATGAGAAGGAGTTTCATGAAGCGCCGAGCCAGGGAGTAAAAGATGGCCATTGCTTTTGGGACAGCGACGGGAACAAAACTGTTCATTTATCCTTTTCTACTGTAGTTTTCATAGTTCGGGTGGAAGACGTTGGTTGACCTCATCGAAGGTCGTTCCGGAATTGGCCTTGGTTGGAACTTGGATTGCTCCCGTTGTATCATACTAGTCAGCCATGACAGCAAGACATCACCAATTCTCACAAAAGCTGTATACACCAAATCTAGAAAGCCAGAAAAGATGATCCAGCATCTGAAATTCCTCTATACTAAACAAAAGATCTACACCGTCGACTCCCTGCTAGCTCCCTTGTGAAGGGTCCAGTTACCGTCCCATAACAAACAAATCAATTACAGTAGTAAAACACACTAATATGTCCAAAAAGAGCAATAGCTTGTACTATTACACCTCAATGGTAAAGTGACTGATCTGCGAGTAGTACGCATGAACGGCCAGCTCTAGTAGCATAACGTCGCCAAACACCTCGCTTCCGTCGAATCCTCCAATAATGATGAGACGGCTGTCATACAGCACCGTTCCGTGATAGCCACGGCCCGAAGGCGCTTTCCCATAGACTCTGCGTCTATCCCATGTCATTGTCACCAGATTCAGGAGTAGGACGTCGTTGGAGTACTCGCTTCCGTCGTGTCCGCCGATCACGAAGAGATATGAGCCGACTATTGTGGCCGTATGCGACAGGCGACGAAAGGCAACAGGGATAGCCACTGCTTTCCACAGTTGCGCGTCAACGTCGTAAACCCACACGTCGTCGAAACATTCACCGCCATCAGAACCCCCAAAAATGATGAGTTTGCTGCCCACCATATTGGCCGTGTGATAGCCCCTTGCTTTTGGACGATAGTCTTTGGTCCCAGGGGTCGCCTTATCAGAACTTGAAACTAATCGCCAGGACATTTTGTTGACATCGGCAACGTCTAATCGCCAGATATCGTTCAAAGCCCGGACGCCATCACCGCCGCCAAAGACGTAAAGGCCGTTCTTGTACAGACAGGCAGTGTGCGCTCGTCGTTTTGATGGCATCTTGTCTCCTATAATCCGCGGCTTTGTCCAGCGAAAGTTTGTCGTATCCAAAACATAGACATCGTTGTAATACTCTGGACCGTCACCTCCGCCAAACACGATAAGCTTCTTGCCTACAGCAGTACACGTCATGGCTCTCAAAGGAACGGGTATATCACCAACGACATAAGGTATAGACCAATGAAAGGAGTCTGCGTCTAACACATAGAGATCGTTGAAGCACGTTCTTGAGTCACAACCGCCAAAGACGTACACGTTTGAGCCAATGATTGTTGTCGTGTGTGCTCGCAATGAGGTGTGAAGAGCACCCGATACGGGCGCCTTGGACCAGTACATGCCTGATGCTGGCGCCACGTCAACCTTGGGGGCTGTCTTTGGGTCTGGAAGTAAGGGATATGGCATGTATTCGTCTTGGAGCATGCGGGATCTATGTGATCCGTATCGTGCGGTGGCTTGTGCAGTTGTTCGGCTGGTTATGGCGGATGTCGACCGTGAAGCGGTAGGTCGCCGAGTTCTTCTATCTCCCTCACTCGATGCATCCCCGGCACCGTTTGAGTAGGTGGGCGGTGGTTTGTAGGCTGCTGTCCTCGAGGCCGTCGACGCTCCTTGCGAGGGTGGTTGTGGTGGAGGTTGTGGTGCTGTTTGCGAAGCGGATTGAGAGCGTTGTCGGATGGAAAGATCTGAGGGTTTTCGACGGCTCGCTTGTATGCTTTTACTGGCGAGATGACCTGGTGTATGGCTCCTCGGCAAGGGCATCTGATCGCTCGATTCGTCATCTTCGTCGGAATCGTCGTCGACAAAGCTCTGCCCTCGAACTGGAGGCGCCGGGGCTGGGGACCTTTGCTGTGGTTGAGCAACTCTTGTCTTGAGGAGCGACTTATCGGGAGACCTCCGCGGATCCGCCATGACCTCGTAGGTTCTTCTTCATTGCCCGGGGACGAGACCTTGGGCTTGTGACTTGGACCAGGTGAGGTGGGGGAAGTGAGCTGTAGTGCGATGGTAGAGACCACTTTATACGTGTACAGATGGACGGATAAGATGAAATAAAAAGCAATTAACTAGGAACAGATCCCAATTGGCGATGCGCCAAAGCCGTAAAGCAAGGGGAGGATAGACGAGCTGTTGATGGTGACAGTGGTAGTAAAGGAATGATCCATATTATGCCAAAGTCCAGGTACGGTCATTCATGCAACGTTAGAGCTGCCCGAGGCCGGGTCTGGCAATTGGCCTTCTGTCGAGTCCAAGTACCGGAGTACCTGTTAGCGATTGTAGCCCTGAATTCAGAGCGCTCTTAGTGGGGCTTGTCCCTGTGGCTAGCTGTGGAGATGAGGCTCACAGGCGTCGCGGGTACCAGGTACGTGTCCGTGTCCATGTCCTCACTAACCTCATAGCCTAGAACGGAAAGAGACCCTCAAGGGTTGTTAGTGCATCTGAGATCCAATCGAGGAATTTTTTCTATGTAACTTACACTCGAAAGTATCGATCTCGTTTTAAAGATTGACCTTTATCCGCAGTCAACTGGCAAACACTGCGAATTCCTTATTTTGTATTGACTAAGTACCTGGTGATAGTGTAATCGGTAAGGCAATATTTCAAACATTTGCACTGTTTGTGAATGAGAAAGTTTTCTTGTACTATCTCCTCACCTGCTTCTTTCCTTCACTTCTCCTCTTACAGTCACTTACTCGCTTCGGAAATCACACACTTACTTTTATAGTTGCGCCATCAGCTCGGAGATTTGATCCCCCAATAAACTTACTTGAGGAGTAAATCATCTCAGAAATCATCACTCTGCCAGAATATCAACGCCATGAGTGAGCAACCGGACGCCCAAATGGGTGATGTCTCCCCAGGCCATGAGCATGCTGAGCTCGTAGCTGATGCCAGCAACATCGCGACTTCCACGGATGATGGAGAGCGTGCTTCGAAGCGAGTTAAGATGAACGGCTCGATCCCCTCCGAGTTTGTGCCTGGAGAAGGTCTACATGATGCGCCCGAAACCAAAGAGAACGGAAATGTGACAAATGGCGACAAGGAAAATGAAACTGGAGAGTCAAAGCTAGACTCTAAGCCAGAACATGTCGATGGGCGTACTAAGGGCGTTGCCCCCATTAAGAAAGAGTGAGTCATTCAAGCTGTGGTGCATGTGCAATAGACTGACGCTGGAAAGGTATCTCGTCGACATGTCAACGTACAAGGATACATCCACTGATGCTGTGAATGACGACGACGCAGCTGAGGCGCGTGGTACTGCTGAAAATGAGGGCCAGAATGACGACCGCAAGTCGGGTAAGGGCAAGAAAGAAAAGAAAAAGAAGGGTCAAAACACAGAGCGTGACTTTGGCAAGTTCGACGACGCCTTTCGCCTTTGCAACAGCCGAGCCTTCTATCCCGAGTTTTCCCCCAGAGAGTGTAGGTTTGGTGATCGCTGCAACCTGTGTCACGACGTTCGCAAATATCTCGAGGAGGGACGCCGAGGTGATGTCGAGACCTTTGGGGGCAAATGTCCTGTGTTCGAGGCCCACGGCCATTGCCCGGCGGGCTGGAAGTGCCGCTTTGTTAAGAGCCACATGAAAGAAATCGAGCACGAGGATGGAAGAAAGGAGTTAATTCTGATCAACACTTCTGCTGATGGTGGCGAGAATGGCGAGCCTACGGAAGAAGGATCTGAGGAGAAGCGACCCGCCATCTACAACGTTGTTGGCATGGACAAAAAGATCGCCCTCAACCGCAAGCGAACTGACTTCACCCAATCCGACCAGTACATTACTTGGCTGAACAAGGAAGCCAAACTGAGTGAGGAGTTCATGAACCGTCGCAAGAACCAGTCCGATGAGGGAATTGAAGATCTTCGCGCCCGCTTTGTCGACCCTCCTTTCAAGCCTTCTGAGAAGCGTCGTCTTTACTTCGGCGCTGAGACTCCCACTCTGGCACCTCTCACTACACAGGGAAATCTTCCCTTCCGTCGACTTTGTGTCGAGCTTGGCGCCCAGCTCACCTACTCTGAGATGGCTCTAAGTATGCCCCTGATCCAAGGAACAAAGGCCGATTGGACGCTCCTTAAGGCCCACGAATCCGAGCTCACTCCTCCCAAGTTCAATCCGGGCTCTGTTCCCATCTTCGATGACTACGACCATTCTAAAGATATCAAGTTTGGTGCTCAGATTTCCGGAAACAACCACTGGGTTGTCACAAAGGCCGCTGACGTTCTGAACCGCTACTGTCCTCACCTTCGTCTCATCGATCTTAACTGCGGTTGCCCTATTGACATGGTCTTCAAGTCTGGTGGTGGATCAGCACTTCTTGAGAACTCGGGCAAGCTGGAACGCATGATTCGAGGCATGAACGCTGTGTCGGGAGAGGTTCCCATCACTGCCAAGATTCGCACTGGTATTCGCAACTCACGCCCTACAGCCACCCAGCTAATCGGTAAGCTGGCTTTCGGTGCACGGGAGCACAGAGAGCGCCTTGGTGCTCCAGGATGTGCTGCCCTCACTCTACACGGTCGCAGCCGTGAGCAGCGATACACCAAGAAGGCTGACTGGGGCTACATCAGCGAGTGTGCTGCCCTCATCAAGACTTACAACAAGGAGAAGGACGCCCTGACTGATACTGTCACTGAGCCTGACGCCAGCAGCCTCCCTAACGCCAAGGACGGTCGTATGTACTTCCTCGGTAACGGTGACTGCTACTCCCACACTGAGTACTACGAGCACATCGAGAAGGCTCGTGTTGACACCGTCATGATTGGTCGCGGTGCCCTCATCAAGCCCTGGTTGTTTGAGGAGATTGAGAAGGGACAGTATCTCGACAAGTCATCCAGTGAGCGTCTCCGCTACATTGAGAAGTTCGTGCGCTACGGCCTTGACGCCTGGGGATCTGATGAGCTTGGAATCGGTTTCACTCGCCGTTTCCTCCTTGAGTGGCTTAGCTTTGCCCACCGCTATGTTCCCATTGGCTTGCTGGAGTATCTTCCTCCTTGCCTCAATGATCGACCTCCCAAGTACGAGGGCCGAGACGAGATGGAGACCCTTATGGCGTCAAATAACTTCAGGGACTGGATCAAGATCAGGTAAGTTGCAGTTTGTTATTGTGTTGAGCAGACCGAAGTGCTAACGCAATATGTTCATAGTGAGATGTTCCTCGGCCCTGTCCACCCAACATTCAAATTCCAGCCCAAGCACAAGTCTAATGCGTACGAGGCTGAGGGTTAACCGGGAAAGCATCAAAAGGCGAGCGGCGTACATCAATATGAAAGAAAACGTTAGAGGCGATTTGTGGTTTATTTTGGTTCACATCTCTGCTATGTGGGGAAGGGAGGAGTCGATGGATGCCACGATGTAAATGATGCAGATGCATTTGAATGTCCGAACTTCTTTCGAGGAATTCTGTACCTAGTGGGAAAGGAGATACAAGTCCGGGATTTGTTCCCACAAATGAGCGTGGTTGGTATTTGTGCTGATACCATGTATACAAGCATCAAGTTAACAACTCCGAAGAGATTCTCGCTCAACGCGACCATATGGCTCCCAGCTATCATACTCTTTCTCTCAGGTCTATTCAACTCTCGTATCTAAGTTTTTATGTCAACCAACACACATATTGCATCTCTGCACGCGGCATTGCTGAAGCCCGTGCAGGAAGCATGGCGGAATATATTGCATGACAGCACGGAACGCTTGGTCAATCGACGCTTGGGGACACGCCAAAGCATGCCAAGGCTGGGGAAGCAATATATATAATAGATAACGTGGCTGCTGGGTACCGGAGCGCTATGAGGCTACACGGCCTAGCTAGCTGGACCCTTGAAGCTTGACACTTGGGAATTTCAAGTCCCGAGCTCTTATTTATGTATTTACGCCATTCCTAATCCAGTATTACCATTGACTCCTAGACATGGGAAACTTCGAGATCTAAGTATTTCTTCCTATGTCGTACTTGGAATTCTTAAGGATCGAGTGGAAATTCAAACGTCAGTTCGCATATAAGAGACACTATTCAGGAAATTGATTATGCAATATAACAAGACCATCAATCAAGCTCTATAGCATGGCTTGATGAGTGAATGTATATAATATGTATCTTGGCGGGATTGTTCCTCCCGCGGCATTGCAAGACATGATGAACCCGAACGCTAGGAACTTATGTGTAAGAAAATCCAACCACAACTCCGTGATGACTTTTGTAATCCAATCACCAAATGCACCCTCGCCATATTAAGACAGAATCGTACAGCCTTTCGTCCTCAAGTGGTATTATCGACGTTTCCAATACGCAGTAAGCAAGTTTTATGAGTAGAAGTGGCTCCTTTGCATGCCATCAGCTGAAGCATACTCCTTACCATCCTCGGGGCGGACAATTGAACTTGTCAGTGAGTTTGCACGGCTATTCTCGCTAGGGGCAGCCTTGAGCTTCTTGGGTTCCTGTGCAGGGCGCTTGATGACTTCGAGGTAGGTAGATGGGAGATAGCCTTGGCGGCCATCGCGAGCCCGGCATTGCCACCATTCACTGGGGTTGCCGGAGGGGTCGTTCTTGTTGAGAACAGCGACGAGGTCGCCCTTGCGAGCCTCAAGTTCCATGCCGGTGTTAGGCTGAGGAAGGAAGTCGAAAGTAAGTCGGCAGAACTCGAGCTTGGAGGGATCGACGGGCTGTTGTGACTCCATGGCCTGGGCCTGTAGACGCTTCTGCTCCTGTTCTTGCGAAGCAGCAAGTGACCTGATCATCTTGGACATGAGATAAGGAATACCAAAGGCGGCCAGGACAAAGAAAAGAAGAGGTTTCTTGCTGGCCTTGGCAGGAAGAGGGTTGCCATCAGGACCCACGCTGCGGCCTTCAAAGCGAGCAAAGGCAGCTGGTGTGAGAGCAGTCGCGTCGGCAGGCGGTGGTCGACCCGTAATCTTGGCAATCAAAGTCCGAATCCATCGCATCATGGTGAAGATACCCAGCACTGAGCCCAGGGTATCTCTCAAGTTACCGAATTGCTCGGCAACAGAGACCATAGCTAGGAACTGTTAGTAAAGATATCTTCACGTTAACGTGTGAATAATTAGCTTACCAAAGAAGCTGGAGTGAGTGGCCATATAAGTGCTTTCGAGCATCTGCGCAAAACCTCCAAAGGCTGTGACAATGCCCTCAAGCATCTGGAAAGTAGCCTGTGTGCTGTTGTTGAATGAGTTCGTCAAGCTGTTCTGATCGCCAGGCATTCCCATACCACCACCATACATGCCACCTCCCATGCCGCCATACATGCCACCTCCGTAACCACCATATCCTCCTCCGTACATGCTACCGTAACCACCACCGTAGCCGCCCATGCCGCCCATGCCACCCATCCCATACCGCGAGTAGGGGCTGGAATAGGGCGACGAATAGGCGCCACCCATGGAGCTGTATGGTGAGGAATTCATCCGGCTGTAGTTGGCAGCGTTCTGATTGACGGTAGACGCGAGTGAAGCAGGACGGTCGGGGAGCGGAGGGGCGTTAGATGAATCGGTGGTCGATGCGATAGTTGTTCCAGAAGCAACTGAGGGAGAGATAGAAGGGACTAGTGTCAATGGTAAGCAGGCGAGCGCTTAATGGCGGCGGGTCAAGTGTAGGTGATTGACATGGAACAGGACAGAGAAGGAATGGAGATGGATGAAAGAATTGAAATTGATGATCGCGACTTACCAGCAGCAGTAGCAGTCGCAGCCGCGCCAGGCTGCTCCCAGGGCTTAGGCGGAGAAGCCATTGAATGGTGATATGATGATGGAAATTTGAGGAGGAAGGGGATTGAGGCCGGGGCCGGACAATGAATTACCGAACAACGGTAACGTAATGCCAGAATCCTATCGTCTAATCCGTTGAGCCTCCTTAGAGGGTTGACTTTGCTTGGTTGCTTGCCACTCCTCGTGACGTTGGGTGGTGGACCTCGGGAAGTGTACCGGACGCAAGATCGGAGGTTGACTCCGTGATTATATGCAAACCCCCAGTTAGCGTTACCGTGGCGCGCGGGGACAGCGGAGTTGCCTCGGGATACGGGTGAAAGTGCCGCCGAGTGCGAAAGATAAAGGGTCGACTTGTCGCAGTGTCGAGAAGGGGAAGCGGTGCGACAATTGTGGTCGCGACAGGCGTGGGCGCGGAGGAGATAAGAAGTAGGAGCAAGGAGAAGGATGTCGCTAGAGAAAAGCCGAGAAAGATGGAGTTGATTAGGGATAAAAAGAATAAGTGGGTACTTAACCTAGGCTTGTGAACTGGAGGCAGGCGCGTCCAAGTTTAAAAGAAGAGAAATCCGGGGGCGACACAAGACTGGGGGACCGAAGCAGAAGCCAGACCTCGGCAGGTTAGAGTACAGTATGGGCCCCGCCTACAGTACCCGCCAACTCTCATTATTTTTACCTTTACGAGGAAGGAACGACTCGGTGCGGAGTGCGGAGTGCTTGCCGTTGGAGATTGTCATGATTGTCAAAGTTTAGACAATATTAGTTTATTCTTTCGATACTTAAACTTCATGATACGATCAAATATTAACGCTTCGATCATGGCAACTGCCAATTGTAGCCACGTTTTTCCTTACTTCGCTAGAAGCCGTTTTGCTTCGTCCGTTGAGTTAGCCGGTTGAACAGTTTCCATGTGACGCTGAGGCTTTCCGCTTTCGCCACAAGCCGTCGGCCTCCCCATCAAAGTGCTATCGTAATCTTACCAGCTTTACGTCAATTCAACGTACCTTATCCTGCATCTCATCACGATCCAAAACGGAATAGTTACAGATGCTGGTTGTGCCTCAGAACCAAGCTTTAATCTGTGTTTTGTACATGTTCTATAACATGAAATTTCATGAATCGAAACGTGATTTGTCAACAGGTTGGCTTCGGTCGTCGCGTTGTACAACTGGGTACGGCCACTCTATCATCTTATGGGAAGACACATCTGAAACAACACAAACTCAAATGACAATGTTGCGGTTTTATGGGAGTTTTGTTCGCCATGACAGGAAAGGTTGGTTATAGACAAGCAATAGCGACAGAAACTTAGGTAGGTAGTAGCTATCATGCTATTATAGATGAGCACCTTAATCAAAGTATTGATAGCAGCTTGACAGCCAATCATCATCTTAGGACTTGACATAAACTCAACCACAACCACAACAACAAACATCAACATCATGACGGGAAAACGATCGCCGAGTCCAGGCCTCATACCTAACCCGTTTATCAAAAAGCGAAATCTCGAATGGACCATAGAATCAATGTCGCCTTCAAAGCCACCAACAACTGCTGATATAGAGTCTGGCTCAGCTATTGTAGATGATCATATTTCCTATTTCAAAGACCGCCTCTCAAAACATATAATCTCGCCGTCGCCATTATCAATTGCTGAATATGAGTCACTATATAATGCAAACTCCGGAAGCCAGCAGGGCGCTCACTTTGTTATTCATCAACATGACCACCCAATTGCGGGTACGCACTATGATCTCCGTCTTCAAATCAACGAGACGAGTAGTGCCAGCTGGGCGATCATGTATGGTCTACCGGGCAATCCAAACTCAATGAGATTAAACAGAAACGCGACAGAGACGCGAATACACTGTCTATGGGTACAGCAACAAGTCCTCTTCTCGGTACACAGGCTAATCTTCATACTCAGAACCACCTGATGGAGACTGCCTCAAGCTCAACTGGCTCTCTTCTTATATGGGACACGGGAACATATAGTATCCTACCCCGCAAAAGCAAACACTCACCCTCTGAAGATCCATCATCACCGCCGTCTTCACCAGTGTTATCCTCCGTATCAACACCACAGGCCCTTCTACATGCCGCTTTCCAAGACCGAAAGATCTGTATCCGCCTGCACGGGTCTCGCTTACCCGATCCTTATGTCTTGAATCTTCGATTGACCAAGTCGGAAAATGTAGCGGGTAGAGTCAGAAGTGGGAGGACACCTCGGAAACGAAGACGCCGTGACATGCAAACCCAGACGCAGCCTGAAACGAGCGACGAGAATGACAGTGACAACGATGAAAGTGAGGATGTCCCGGTAAACGCTGATGCTGGCGCCAACGCAGAGAACCTCTCAGCTATGGAGCGTGAGATACGCGAGCTCGAAGACGAAGAGGTCCGTAAGACGAATGCATACCCAGGGGCCTCCAATACCATTGGCAGCGTACACCAAAGACGATGGTATCTTTCTCTTGATCGCCAGGCTAGTGGTTTTGTTGAGAAGCGAACTAAGGGCCGCTCACTTTGGGTACCAGAGCACCCTACCACAGCCGAGAACAACGAGACCGATAATGGACGCTTGTCGTGGCCATTCTACGTCCGCGGGTCGGACCAGGAGCGTAGCGTTGTAACAGGACGACGGGGCACCGATATCCTTAAAGACGAAGGCGTTGACCGGTTTGTTCAGCGCAAAGGCTGGAAGCCGGTGTTAAATTAGAATCTCGGAAGGCAAGCAGGAACATGGTCAGGGCATTTCATTATCCGATTTTATTTTCTACACTATATAAATAATCAGGCGCATGTCATGCTCCCCCTTTACCGTACCCGTGCATGGTTTATAGCTCGTCTACTTCATACCTGACGAAGATCCTATCCTGTAGGTTGACCCAGACAACTGCCTAGTCGTTGTAATACGCTGTAAATCAATCCATCTTAATCAGACTCGTCAAACGCCTTTCCATGCTTGCTAAATCACGGATTCTCATGCCCGTGGACTAAGTCACTCCATTTCCCAACGAACACTGCATAAACAAAGAAACAAAACATACTTTTGAAGTCAGTATTACACTTCTTTCAAGAGAGTATAATTAACTCTTGGGTTCCACGAGAGTTGGTGCAATTCGCCTCTTCTTGGGCTCCTTGCCCTCTTCCTTTTCACCCTCGCTTGCATCGCGTTTGTTGCCCGCAACGCTGGCAGTAGCGCTTCGAGGTGTCTCAGGAGGTGTGGTTAATGGTACACCCGTCACCTTACCGGAGTTTGCTGCAGCAATACCGGGGACGTTGCCAGAGATAAGAGTCGGGTTGGTAACTACCCCAGCAGCCGGCACGGTACTGGCCTGTGTAGTGATGGTGGCAACTGATGATGTCGAATTCGATCTCGTAGGAGATGACGGACGTTGGGAAGTAACCGAAGCCGACTGAGGAGGTGAAGGCGCCGTAAAAGAGCTCGCTGAGTTGCGATGCTGGTGATGTGTACCATTGGGAAATGGTGAAGGTGGTGCAAACGCGGTTGTGGGTGTGGGCATTGGAGTACTTTGATTGGACGAAACAGCTGTTTGAGGCTTGGGAGGACCAACTTCGCCCTTGTAGACTTCTCCCAGTTCCCCAGCTGCGAACGACAAGGTAGAACAGAACCCGTCAGACGAGGAGATCATCAGAGTCAGACCATCGCTTGACCTGGTTGATTTGTTAGCATAATTTCAAGTTTTTCAATGGAGATTGTGCTTACCATGCAAGGTCAGTAAAGGTAGCGCAATGTAGGTTGCTCACAACACAGATGGGAGTCTTTTGTTGGGTATCGTAGAGTAGAACCGAATCTTGCGTAGCCACTGCGTAGACCATGCGATAGGGAAGCGAAAAGGCAGGCTTCGGACCTGGGGTAGTTGAAGCCGTATCCGAATTCGATGTCTTGGATTCAGTTGAGGTCAATGGTGGTGGAGGGGGATCCATAACAGAAGGAGCCGGCGATGGCTTCGAGAGAGGCTCTGGAAGGGATGGAATAGGCTCTTCTGAAGAAGATGTGTCAATAGTAATATTTCGTGTCACGGGAGGAGACTGGCGTAGCGTGTAGAATATAGGAGAGCACTTGACGACAACTGATGGCTTCTTGTGGCCGGGCAGATGGGCGATCGGGGGCTTATTGATACCACCGCGCGTGTAGATATAGACAGTGTTGATCACCTCATAGGTGGGCTTTGCGTCTCTCTCAGTTTGGTGTTGGTTCTGGTATTGTCCAGATGGAGTCAGCAACAAGCTGCCGTCCGGTGTAAAAGTAAGTCGTCGAAAGAAGGATGTCAGGGTCTCATTGGCGTAGAGGTTGGCATTCTTCATTCCCAGGCCACTGCTCAAGGTCGATGATGGCTTTGGAGAAGGATCCATAGGCATTACGGCAGGCAGAGGCATAGACGGCGCCGGTGATACAGATCGTCGGGAGGAAAACGAAGATCGACGGCTGTGACTAACAACACTCGGAGGGTTCATAGGAAGAGCAAACGAGGTAGGCGTACCTGGCGCAGAAGGCACAGGTGACCCAATAGAGGGAGGGGGGTCGAGGACGGAGAGCGAAGAGCGATGACCAAAGTCGGGAGGAGCGGGACTGCTAGAGGAAATTCGTCGAGGAGGAAGATCGGCTTTGATATGGCTGGCAAGCCTAGGGGTCTTGTCGTCTGCGCTAAGAGTATACTGGCCATCCTTGGTCTTCAGGGAGTAGATGTGAACGGATCGATCGGAGGATTGAGTCGCAATGTATTCGTTGAGGGGATCCCATGTGACACCCTGGACGTAATGGCTGTGCTCGGCGATCTGGCGCACCAATGTACCTATTCATTGTGTTAGATGTTGATGGGTGTCGGTTTGATGGTAATTCTGCTGACCTGTCTGAGCATTGTAGATTCGCGCAATGTTATCCATGCTACCGATTATGAAGTACACGCCGTCAGGGGACCAGGCCAAGTCATAGATCTCTGCACCACTAGATCGACACATATGCTTCGCTCGCCATGACTCCTTGTCTTCTGGAGCATCGGATCCAAAAGCTGTCTGGGGCGTTTCGCTTGGTACCCAGAGAATCACGTTGCCATCATCGCCAGCAGAGGCTAGGAGCTCACCTGGAAGGAGGAATGTTAGCGGCGAGGGGGAGGAAAAGAGTTAGTATTGACCAACCCTTTGGTGCCCAGCGAACAACATTGACAGCTTGGTTATGTTTGGATAGAGTTGAAAGGTACTCGACCTTGCGGTCCTCCCCATCGACTTGAACCTTCCATATTCTGACATGATTATCACCACCAGCTGTAGCCAAACGACCCTTTCCGGAGGGTTCGAAGTGAGCTGAGTAGACAGGGGCATTTTGGTCATGCCAATTGATGATTAGAGGAGCGGCTTTCATCGCGACAGTTCGTTTGGTTGATCAGGATATGATGGAAGCTGCATAGGTAGGGAGAGAGGCCTGATGAGGCTGTGGGAGAAGAGACAAGAAGAGCTCAATTACTCCCACACTCTTGTAGAAGTATTGGAAGTTGACGATCGAAGGTGAAGACGCGAAGGTGGAAATTGGGAGAAGAAAAAGAAAGTTAAGGCGAAAGTGGACTCTTTTCCTTTTTTTCTTGATAACTATTATCGATGGTATCGGCAGTGATGGAATTCGGCAGCCCGGTAGTAGACTAATGGGTTCTGTAGAGTACCTTATTAACAACGGGTCTGGTGAGTTTGATGGTGGAGAGCTCCAGGCTGGAGCTGGTGTGGGCCTTTAGAAACCTTTGATTAGGTACTAAGGGTGGATGCCAAGCTGTTTAGGTACTGTACGAGCTAAGGGGGGAAAAGACAGTACATACAGCCCGTGGAGTAGAGATCGATAGACGAGTCAAGTTTCAGTGATTGATTGCTTTGCACGCGAGAGTAAGAAAGGGAGAAGGGAGAAGGGGAAGGGGAAAGGAAAAAGAAAGCGGAAGTGAAGAAGTGGTAAAGAGGAGTAAAATGGTAGGATTGAGGTTTAGTCCGACCAACTACCCTAACATACCTACTGTACTTGGGTACGATTCTTACTTTACTCTGACACTTGCTGTAACCAATTCAAATCAAATCTCACTCTCCCGTCATAGGAACAAGGCACGAGGCACAAGGCGTTTGGTCTATGCAGGGCGCTGTAGGTGGAAGTTTTTACTCCAAGTTTAGTTACCTTTGCCTAGTAAAGTTGCGGCGGACGCGCGGGCGATCACATACATGGGCTAATGGGGGGCAGATCCAATAGAGAGTAACATACAAGATGCATGTCACGAAGGGGGGAAGCAGGACAGCGGAACACACAAACGCAATGCAATGCACTTGTCAGGTACTCTCTAGTCAGGTAAGTCAAGCAGGTTTAGCGATGGATGGATCTCAGTGGGCACAACCTAACAGTAACTTGGACCCAACCCCAAGACAATTGCGCCGCAGCCAAGCGCTACACCAAGAAAGTTATTAAACCTTGCTGAGTACAGCATCACGATCTAGTGCATGCCTCACAAGTTATTTAAATACTGGAACTTACTAAACAGCCCTGGCAGGCTTTATTTGTGTCAGCGAAATGGGTGTCAGAGCGGCTGCATCTCCTGCTAGGGTCCTATGGACGGTTTATCAGGCGCTGAGACGGGCTGGGGCATTATAAAGTACTGTAGCACCAAAGAGTAGGTAACTGATGGGGGCCAAAGCTCATCAGCCCAGAAAGGAGGCGGGTGTATGGATACTGTACAGCACATTAGACAATAAAAATGATTTATCAAAAGGATAAAAAGACAAAAGGTTTAATGCTCCCTTTTTTCTATCCTGTTGCTGTTACAGTGTCTTGTCTTACCTCTGTCGTATGGAAGTTAGCATCCGTATTATGGGAACATCCGACGGATGATGGCTACCAAAGTACGGAAGTCAACCGCTCACTGGAAACACAAGGGGACAGATAAAAACAAGTGTTTCGGTTCCGGTTGGCTGCCTGTTTCTCTTTACTGTTTCTGTCACTTGGCCTCCCAAAAACGTACTAACGTCCGTCAAGTAAACAAGAGACTTGTTGTATCATTAGCTCCGATCAGCAGGTTTCTCGTATCGTATTCGAACCAACTGCTATGACAGTCCATGAATGAATGTGCTAGCAAAGCACGCGTCCGTAAAAAAAACTTAGCCCACTAAGACCTAAAGTAAGCATATAAATTGCAGGCTATTTATAAAACCTTTCTTTTTTATACCTTATTATCTACTAAATTTTATAAAGATAGTAAAACAGTAAGTATATATTTAGATTAATTAAAGCTTTCTCTCTTTTATAA
>JABCQV010000169.1:0-29947 GCA_013186375.1 Fusarium aywerte | reverse complement strand
TTGGCAGGAGGAGCAGGAGAGCTGCCGTCGCCAGGAAGAGCGGAAGCGGTGTCGACAGGAGGAGGAACAATAACCGCAGTAGAAGATCCCTCAAGGACAGGAGGCGCCGTCTCAGCCGTGTTGGCACCGCCCTGAACAACAGTCGTCATGCTTCCGCCAGCGAGTGTAAGAGTGTTGGTCGAGCTGCGAGTACTACCACCTCCTTGTCCGTTGCAGACGCTGCCGTTCGGACAGCAGCCAAACTCCTGGTTACTACCGACTTGGCAGTAGGCGGTGGGAGGACAACCGCCAGTCTGACTGGGGCAGCAGGTCCAGTCCTCCTGGATACAGCCGGTACCACAGTCCTTGAGGTTTTGCTCGGAGCAGGGGACTTCGACGACTTGGCGGGCTACGAGGACTGGGAAGACGGGCGAGTATTGCACCGAGGCGAGAGCGCCAGAGGCTGAGAGAGCGAGGAAGACGATCTTGTTCATTTTGAATGTCGTGAGTTTGAGTAAGTTGTTTTTAAGTGTCGGAGCGAGTGTTTCGAAGACTTGAAAGTTTCGTAGCGAATGGGCGACTTTGTTTCTAGTGATGGACTGAGGAACAAGCTATTGTATTGATGAGTGAGTGAGTGATGGTGATGATGAAAAACTGAGAGACATGCCGAGACTCGGGGTTTATATGTCTTCGTCTGCCGATACCCGATCGTGTATTTTTTCTTTTTCATCTCAACGCTATCATTTCCAATTTGCCATCGCGTTGTTGCTTGCCGGGTGCGGCGTCTATGGTGTCGTTTTTTTGCTTTGGGTTAAGACACCCAAGACATTCCAGCCGCGATGCATCCACTCCACCACCCGCAAACATCACTCCCTCCCGTTTTCTTTTCCCTTGGCCCAGATTGGGCAAACTTCCCATACCGGGAAGAGGTGACTAGCCTTATTTCAGCAATTCATTGGTCCTGTCTCATCTATTTTTGCACAGTTGCATCTGGATCGGGATGTTGCCGCAGAGATGATAGATCTTCTTTCCCACGTTTTTTCGATGCGCCCGGTCATTTCTTCACTTTACTTCTTTTGTAGTTTTCCGTCCCCGGAATTCTTCTTTTCCAACTGTTGATAGTCAGGGCAGATTGCCTGAATCTGTATTGTGCGACGGTGTCCGTTTGGTGTGGCTGCTTTCGGTGGTGCTGGGGTAACTAGTTCGGTAACTTGTTTCTATGGCGTTCAACCAGATTGTCAATACATCTTTGAATCTATTGGATACGAGAATTCCTTGCCAACCGTGTAGTTTTGTAAGATCGTCTTTGTCAAGTGGTGTGGTTGATGTCATCGTGAAAGTCACACGGGCGGTTGTCCGACTTGGCAAACAACTCGGTCGGCGACAGAATAGCACATTTGTTTAGCCATCAATCTGGTCGATATTCTATTGGTCAGATTCATCATGATGTAGATGAATATCTGGCCGGGTTAAAACACTAAGGTTCGCAGAAACTATAACGCAAAGTCGCCCCTGGTTCTCGATATTGATATATACCAAATTAGAAGAAGCTTGAGTATACTAATTCTCGGCCCCCCAAACTTCCTGTAGAAAGCCCTTTAGACTGATTGGCTTGATATCATGAAACTCTTTGTTCAGAGTACTCTCATCAAGATCAAAACCACCAGTCTCTACTCACAGTCCATAAGCATTCATAACATTTTGAAGCACTGCTTTGGTCACAAAGTTATACACAGGGACGTGGCCCCGGTAATTCGGTCAGCATTCCCTTATTCAAGGTTTCATCTCTATCATAAGTCACCGTGAAATTGTCACCTATACCACAATCAGCTTCCTGTAATCCGTAATCTCAATGATATCTTACCTGTAGCTTCCTCTATAATCTTCATCATGTCGTTGTGCACTGATGTCTACTCGAGATTTGTCTTTTGCAGCTCTTCCTGGGCGCGGAGCTTATTGTTAGCAGAGTGTGCCTGCTTTTTGTGCCTATTTGTTTGTCTCTTTTAGTTCCAATATTCTTTATTTCTGGAGTAGAAATCAAAGTGTTGGCTTACTCTTCTATATGGGGAAGACCCCAGTCATTTGACATAAACGGCTTTGTCGGTGGAGATGGTTCTGCAGCACCAATAATTTCGACTTTTTGTGGTGTTAGTTCGTTCCTTCCAAGTGTTGAGATTATGATATGCATGTTGTGCTTTTTGAAGAGGTGAGTGAGCCAGGGCATCGACGTCGTGAGAATCAACTGCTAGGATGGGAGCACCGAGGCCCTTCTCTAGGGACTGATTGTCCTTCAATTTCGGTCAGCAGATTTCACGGAATTATCGAGGTAGATAACTTAATTCCCGGCTGAGGATAACGATTTGATGTTTTGCTGCCGTGACGATGGCCTCGACAAGAGTACGGCCAACTTTGCCCAACGCTTAGAATCAACATATCCGATACGGCGTCAACACAGCACTGCACTAAAAGGCACCAAATTTAGACGCAGTGACCCTTGTTCGTCCTAAAACAAGATGTGGACGCTTTAGGAAATTTGTCTCTGCCAAGGTGGACACTAATGCCTAGTTGAATTCCAGTATCTATTAAGATCAAGACATAGTATCAAATAAGGTTTCAGGGCAAGAGGCCTAGATCGGATCGATCTACACTAGCAAGAGATATTAGGGATTCAGGTCAGGAACAAGATTTGTGAATATACCGTTGTTTTTCTGCCCCTGGGCGTAAGCCGCCACTTGGTGATCTGTGGACTTTTTGAACGACTGTGGCGAGGAAGGACTGATATTATAACGTTTCGTCTCCTACCTGCTACTCTATTGCCGTGTCCTTATCTTTGAGGCTTACAGAGATAGTTTGGGCAAAATCGTAGGTGTAGGGTAAAGCTCAAGGGTCCTTGACTGAGACAGATTACATGATTCTTCGCCAGTTGGTTGCGATAGAGGATCTGGCAGGACTGAAACTGTTTCAGTGTCATCAAACTCCTGTGATTGAAGAATGTCTTACAGCAATCCTTTCACCTCTGCGTTCGGTTTCCTTTAGAGCGATGGCTGGAAAATTAAATATGATCATTTTCCCCCACTGCAAACAAAGATTTTGAACAACCTCCACCGTGACAAAATACTCATGGTCCTCTTCTAGCTTGCTCATACCGGAAATAATTACGTTACAATCCTATTATCAATAAACAGAGGGAAGATTATTATCTGATTTCTATCACTATTCTTTGACATCTCAAGCGGAGTAATCAGTTATTGTGAGGAAACATAAAAGATATCCGATCAAGACCCACAATGCAGCTACACACAAATATAGCCAAACGGTAAACCACGTAAACAGAACCCTATCGTGTATCCAATAACCAGATAACGATTCCAAACAGCTAAAACAAGCTAATTAATTGATTCCAAACTTCCCCGCGCAGTTTCTCGGACTTCACTACTTAATATGATCGTAATTGCATATGCTGGGCGGTGAAATAATATCGATTACCCGCTCATGACGACAACATATCAGCATGTAAATCGTCATTTTTGGGTCAACTTTCCTCAGCGGTTTTCAATCCGGTCGATTTTATTGGATCCCGGAGGTTTTTGTGATATTTTTGGCTTGGCACTACGATGAATTGATGTTGTTTCCTGCACATCAATCCAACTAAGCTATTAATACGCTTTGACAATGTGTCAACGATCCGGAGGTACCTCCGGGCTCTGTAGACTGTAGTACAGTTTTATGTATCTATAGGATTACCATACCACACGATATTGGATATAGTCATCACTCATGGTGAGGGGTTATAAGGTAGCTCCTCTTCTGTCCCGTTCTCCTCCTTTCCTCGTCTTCTCATCTTGAAATTAGGTTACACATCAACTATCTCCAAGATGAACAACTCCAACCAGCTTGACCCACGCCAGCATCCCTTGACAGCCATTGGCAATGCCATCGGTGCTGAAGCCCAAGGAGAACGTCGAGCTCCTCGCGCAAGTCATATGCAGGGTGCCAATGAAGGACCAGCTGATGTGATTGCCAAGGTCTCTGGTGCGGTGAGCGGAGGAAAGAGGGAGGATGATGGCCCTTACTTTACCAACAATGAGGGTCATCCCTTCCCTGATCCGTATGTGTCTTTGAATCTTCAACATCAGGATATGTTCTAATGCTTGTATAGTGCTCATAGCAAGACTGTCGGAGGTTTGCCTCTGATCAGCGATACATTCTTGTTGCAGTAAGTCTCTCTTCCCATCGTGTGAATTTCAAATCTAATAGTGAAATAGGAAGCAGCAGCATTTCAATAGATCCAAGAACTTGGAACGTATGCATAGCGTTTCCCGTCATGTTCTCATACCATACGCTAACAAATTCCAGGCATGGTCCATCCTTGCGGCTCTGGCGCTTTTGGATACTTCGAATGCACTCAAGATGTTTCTGAGCTTACTGTAAGTCATACTCAGCTTTTCACATGTCAACATTCACTGACTGTATCTTAGAAAGCCAACTTCTTGTCTTCGGTGGGAGAAAAGACACCCGCTTTTGTTAGATTCTCTACTGTCACTCTTGGAAGAGAGTTCCCCGATGAGGCTCGCAACCCTCGAGGCTTTGCTATCAAACTCTACACCATGGAAGGAAACTATGACATTGTCGGTCTGAACTTTGTAAGCCTCCTCCTCTTCCCTCTATGGTTCTGAGCTGATCTTATAAGCCTGTCTTCTTCTGCCGTGATCCCATCCAAGGACCAGATGTCATTCGCTCCCAGGCTCGTAACCCAAGCAACTTCCTTCTCGACCATGATGCCCTCTTTGACCTCCTCGCCAACACTCCTGAAGCCAATCACGCCGGACTCATGTTCTTTAGTGACCACGGAACCCCCCACGGATGGCGCTTCAACCATGGATACGGTTGCCACACATTCAAATGGGTCAACTCCAACGGAGAGTTCGTCTACATCAAGTACCACTTCATTGCCAAGCACGGGCAGAAGCAGTTTACCGACAGTGAAGCTATGCAAATGTGCGGTGAAGATCCCGATTACTCCAAGAGAGATCTTTGGGAGGCTATTGAGAAGGGCGAGGAGATTGAGTGGACTGCTCATGTTCAGGTCATGGATCCTAGACAGGCGGACCCTGACAAGCTCGGCTTCGACCCTTTCGATGTCACCAAGGTCTGGCCTAGGTCCCAGTTCCCTATGAAGGAGTTTGGTAGACTCGTGCTTAACAAGAACCCCGAGAACTTCCATCGAGACGTGGAGCAGGCCGCCTTCTCGCCTGGTAGCATGGTCCCTGGTATCGAAGACTCACCCGATCCCCTTCTTCAATTCCGCATGTTCTTCTACCGCGACGCCCAGTACCACCGTATCGGAGTTAACCTGCACCAGGTCCCCGTCAACTGTCCCTTCATGGCCAAGTCCTACGCTTCGCTCAACTTTGACGGTCAAATGCGTGTAGATGCCAACCATGCGGGCAACAAGCAATATGCTCCTAACAGTTTCGCTCATAAGTTCAGGCCTGATGCAGCTGAGGCTCCTTACCACGTCAATGACAATGTCGTGAGCCGGGCGAGTCACTACTGGCACGAGGGCAAGAAGAATGACTACGACCAAGCCAAGGAGCTTTGGACGAGAGTCATGAGTGCGCAAGAGAAGAAGAACACTTGCTACAACACGGCCAAGGGTCTTCGACGTGTCAAGTATCCCGAGATCCAGGTAAGCAAGCATAGTCACCCTATGTTGAACAAAGCTGACAAGTCTATTAGAGCAAGTATCTGGCACAAGTGTATAACATCTCGGAGGATTACGCGCAAGGCATCTATGACCTTTTGGAGCAGCCTCAGTTCGAGTTTTCCAAGGTCAAGGAGCTGGCTGAGACTGCGCAGGAGTGGTACAAGGAGCCCAAGTTCAGACCTGGCCCTGGCTCGAAGCTCACAGGATATCCTCCTGATGTGTCGGTGTACCAAGCATGATGCGTACCAGAATTGGGTTTATAAAGTGCCATCCATCAATTGAACGTTACTTCTAATACCACCGTACCATTTAATGTGGTCGGAATTAGTGCCCAAGTCCAACAGTGTACATAATGCTGACAGCCTGACAGTGATATTCCTCAACTCTTCTGTGATCATTTTTAAATTCCGTGTCTCTTCGGCTATAGCTCGTGATGACCTTTTTGGTGCAAAGGATAGAATCTATGATGCTTACAGGCTTACAGCTCAACCCCTGTAACATGCACAGTATTGGAGTTAGCGGGGATAACGAGCATGAATTGTCGCGATAGAGCCACAAATATGAATGGGAATGGAATCGCGACAATTTATAAAGCCGAGTAGAGGAACTAAATATGAACGAAGGATGCATCAGGTGGAGAGTTCCATCAAAGGTCCGAGCCGGCAAGTGAGAATATTGACCGATTTTCGGCAGTTATAACTGATGACAATACGCTAAGAGATAAGCATATTATAAGAACACCATTTGTTGTCTGGTCTATCTTTAACCCAATCCTCAACTGCACATCAATCGATCACTCACACAACAATCAACATGGCATCAGACGAACTCAAGACCATCCTCCAATCCGTCATGGACGACTTCCGAGGCTGGCCCCTCGCACCAATAATGCACTTCCCCAACGAAGCAGGCCTCGAATTTGAAGACATTTACTTCCCCTCCGACGACGGTGTCGGTCTGGAAGGCTGGTTCATTCCCTGCAAAGGCTCCAACAAGATCATTATCGCCAATCACCCTCACTGGTTCAACCGCGCAGGCATCCCCTCTCACCTCGAGCCCTGGAACAACCTCATGCCCGGCAACGACTTTGAAGTCAATTTCATCCCAGACTACAAGATCCTGCACGACGCGGGATACAACGTTCTGGCATATGATCTTAGAAACCACGGTTTGAGCGGGAAGGGAAATCAGGGGCTGTTTGGCTTCTTTGAGTGGCGCGATGTTCTGGGTTCACTCAAGTATGTGCGAGGACGCGAGGACACCAAGAACATGACCATTGGGCTCTTTAGTCGCTGCGCCGGCGCAAACGCGACATTTTCCGCCATGAGACATCGTCCTGATGCATTCAAGGGTGTACGCTGCATGGTTGCGCCACAGCCCATATCCGCAGGGTCCTCAATTGGAAAGCTCATCAAGACGATGGGTGCGCCCGAGTCAGTCATGGAAGAAGCAGACCGGATGTTCTTCATGAAGACGAGCTTTCATATCAATCAGCTGAATCCCCCGGAGGATGCGAAGCACACCAACGTGCCGACCTTCTTGTACCAGGTGCGCGACGACCCTTGCACGACACCTGCGGACGTGCAGTCTGTGTACGACAACATTCCCATCGAGGAGAAGAAGTTGAAATGGATCGAGGGGACTGAAAAGAGATGGGACGGTTATACTTATTTCCAGAGGGAGCCCGATCAGTTTGTGGAGTGGTTTGCAAAGTACATGAACTAGGTGTCATAGGTCTAAATACAAAAACCTATCGTTGTTGTATGATGATTGATTACTATTACTAAGAAATTCTGCTAAATGAAAGCAATGGGTATCGTCTATAGTTCGTGCCGAGAAAGAAAATCCAGTCTATGGTGCCGTGAGGATTCCAATTTGAGAGCTTGGCCGCCTCTTTGGTTCCGGAACCTATGTCAAGTCAGACTAACGTACCAATTATTCATCGCAAAGGGCGACTTACCATATAGACCAGATCCTTCTTGGGCGGCTTCATCGAGCCTGCATCGCTGGCCATATCGCGGTCATCGCTATCAGACGCTCTAGCCGGCTTAACCACCACCTCCACCTCCGTCCTCGTCGTCTTCTGAATACCACCTTCCAGTCTGTTCATCTCAATGTCGTCGGGATGTTCTGCTTGGATAAGGGTCAAGTTGCCTCCGACAAACATGGCAGATGGGATGTGGCCTTTGCCGAGCTTGTCGCCGCCGCTCTTTTGCTTCGGATGGGTGTTGCCGGACTTGGAGCCCGAGTAGTCGTAGCCGTTGCCGTTGCTGGCTTTTACGACTTTGATGATGAGATCGGCCATGTTCATTTCAATGTGGAGTTTGACGAGATAAGCGAGGGGGTGGAACTGGACATAACTGTAGAGGGGTTGTTCATTAGCGAGGAGGCTGTTGGGCAGGTTGACATTGACTTACACGATGTCATTGGGGAGAGACATCATTGCGATAAGAAGGATCTGATTGTGACTTAGTACGAATAACCGCATGTCCGATGTTCTGGTAGAGACTTACATCCATAGTCATGGAAACGGCAATCATGCCCAAGTTGTAGCGAAACAGACGGGTATACTTGGTGAGACCATTCGCGATAAGCCTCGATCGCACAAGATGGATAAAGTAGAGGTTGAGTCCAGCGTCTACGAGTAGAAAGATGACCTTTTCGATTCTGTCCCAGATTTTGTTGATGTTGATCCAGGTGTCGTTGACTTGTAGTCTCGCGGGGATCCAGATCGTGAAGACGCTGATGTTGACGCACAGGATAATCAGAAATGACCATATCTTGAGCCATTTTGCCTTTTTCCGATTGACCATAAGGATAGCGATCCTGTTGATGATGATTTGGATAAGGGCTTGGATTTGTATACACCAAAGAAGAACTGCAGCAGTGTTAGTTACCGTCATTCAAGACACACCGACACCAAGGTCTGGATACTGTAGGGTCAACATACTCAAAGTGAAGAAAATTGGGAACCCGCCGGGAATGTAATTTCGTAAATAACACCACGTAACAGCGCTCATGGTACAACTACTTGTCCACTCCAGCCACAGCAAGATAACGTAGTGATTCATCTTTCGCCCTCTGCTCCACGAGTCGGCTGTCTGTCGCAAGCCCTTTGTAAAACTGAACATACCGACGCCAAGCGATACACCCCAGGCGATACTGGCGATGTTCATATCATCTGCACCAGCGTTGACCTCTTGGAACGCGGGCCCCTTCCACCAGTCTACCATTGTCGTGATGAAAGTCTGCACCGGTGCAGACGGGCTAGAAACGAATAAATGAGCGTGGGGATCCGAGGGCGGATGTGAAAAAAAGAAAGTGTTAGAGAGAAAGAAAAGAAGACGTGGATTTCCAAAAAGGGAAGAAAAGAGAACAAGTTGCATACATAAGGTACTCAAGAATAAAACGCATCGACACTAAAGTGATCTGATCCGATCTCTTAGGGTGCCGTTAATCATAGGATTGATCATATTGAAGGGGAAAAGGCACGGGTCGTGGAATCCATTCCCGCACAGATTCTTTAACCGGGGATCCTGGGTCAATAAGACGAGACTTGATCTCCATTTGACCGTTGGTTGGTTCGGGGAGGAGAGAGAAGAGTTGCACGTAGAGAGTGATCCTCGAGGCTGCATGCGAGCAGGGAAGGTATCCTTGCGAACTTTGTTATCGATAGTATTGGATTTAATAGTACTTCACTTAGGAAGTTGAATTTATGCGTGCCTTTTCTTCTTCTTATCTCCTTTGAAGGAAAGACTGTAGATAGATGCTGGGAGACATGCTTCCTCTCATGCTTCAATCTGTAGATGTCAGCTCTAAGGCGCCATGGCCAATACAGCACTATCCCAGACTCGACAGTGTTCTAGAAATATCCTAGAGGAAACCCCGTCGCAATAGTATGTTTCTGATATCTCCCCACGGAGCAGCAAGTGTCGCTGGCGGAACCGCGAGTCAGATCAAGGTGGATCAGACTGGACCCAAGCCAACGGCCGCATAATGCAGCCTTGTAAATATACGAAAAAAGAAGAGAGATAATAATTCAAGACTTAAAAAACTGATGTTTAGAGTTTAGAAATGGGTAGATGGAGAAGAACTGCAAGGGTGTTGTTTGGGTAAAGAGAGATTTGCTCCGTCAGGTCCCCGTGGGTGAGTCTTTGTGTAACGACGATGATGGCTTTTTGATCGATAACGCTGGCGTCAAACAAGAACAGCTGAAGAAGAAAACATACACTCACCTGAAATCTTTAGTGCCTGTTCTTTGACAAATCGCTTAATGTCGAAATCTTTATCCAAACTAGGTCATCCCAGCGAGTCGGTTCAATCTTACTCACGTTACAGACAATCCTACAAGCAAAGACAACAGATTAAATTTCTTATGACGAATGAGCTGTCGAAATTAATCAGATCTCCCTCCACTAACAGTTAACTTGACAAATTTACGTAATTACAGCCTAGCTCTATGATTATTCTCGGTAGAATGGAATTGTTTTCTAGTGCTTATCCTAGAACCAAGTGAAACGTGATTTGGCGCTATAGCAGTAGCGTCCGTCGGTAGGGCTTCATGTACTGGTTAGGTAAGTTCTATAGGTTAGGCATTCGCTTTGTTTCAGACTGTCAGGTGTAGGTGAATACAATCACGGTCAAACGGCATGACCGTGATTGGCAAGAGAAGATCCAATTGTCAAGTGTTAAGCGTGTTTATGATGCAGTACATCATTCAGGTACTGTACTATACTAATCATAGGGTTGGTCCTGGTCATTGCTTTGGCTCCGCTACGACTCGAGGAGATGAGATGAGTTACAGAAGTAATTGACGAGCTCGGCGATGACCGTGGTCTTGAAGAATTATATGGTCAGAGCCCTGAAGATGAATGATATAGGTGCTCATTGGGTTGGTAGCTAAGATTCATTCATTGACTTGGGGCCACAATTCCCTGTGGTGAGGATATCGTAAGATCGAGATTCAGAGAAATTATTTATTAATTATGTTTTGCTGTTTCTTATTTATTAGTTAGTAACAGCCGGGTTTGTCTTGTCTTGATAACGTCAGCTTGCTCTTTACATGTAGATAGGGTAGTAAACCAATGCTGAACACTTCAAACAAAGTATAGAGTGTGAACTGGCCCCTGCCATTTTCGTCAATCAAGATGCGAAATAATACCTGCTCTGGACATAACCACGTTCTATAACATAAAAAGAAAAACCACCATTCATCTGTATCACTCCAGAAAGGAAATACTCGATTTTTGAAACAAGTCAAACGCTAGCATCAGCCTTGAGAAACAAGTCATCAATCACCCCGCAAAACGAAACCTGATTACTGACAAGCCCAACCATTACATCCACGGCATCACAAATACAACCTACAAAGTGCTAAGCCACACTCTCACACTTTGTCAAGTTCCGAATCCCACTTCTCGAACCTCTACTCTTTTTGGAGTCTACTCGGAAACTATGCCACCATGAAGAAAAGATCTCGCGCCTGCGAAGCCTGTCAGGCTCTCAAAGTCAAATGCGAACCCTCATCCGACGACCCATCAACTTGTGAGCGATGCGCTCGCTTTAGTATCAATTGTGTGCCTGCCGCTAGGAAATGGCAGAGAGACAGGATCGCAGAGCTAGAAGAGCAGGTCAAAACTTTGCAGGAGAGATTGGACGGGGCTTCTTCCACGCTGGCTACCTCGAGTTATGCGACTTCTACAAGGGCGACTTCGGTGTTTTCGACAGAGGGGAATTGGCCTGGCACGAATAATTTGCAATCTGATCTTGGGTTTTTGGATGAGCATCTTGATTATGAGTCTCAGCTTATGAGTCTCAAGGCTTGCTCGACGACTGCTGGGCAATTCTGGTACCTCATCCCTCCGGTGGACAGCGATTCAGCACGATCGTGGCTGGACTCCATGAGGATAGAAACCCCTATCAAACTCATGGCCATGCTCGCCATAGCTCCCTCGGATGCAGAAATCGATCCCCAAACCCAGGAAGAATTACGAACAAAGACGCTCAAAATCCTAGGCAAGGCGGCAGTCGGTCTCCAAAGCCCATCAGTTGATCTCATCCAAGCTGCTCTCGTTGTCAGCCTCTGGATAAAACCTTCTCTCGGCATGAACCACGGCAATCCTATACAATTGGCTTCCCTAGCCCACGACCTGAGCGTTGAGTTAGGACTGGGAGGTACAGAAATGCCGACTTCTGCACCGGCGTGGTTTTTCCGCATCCAGGGATCTCCCACGCTGGAGATGCAAAAGACGTGGTTAGCTTCATGGATGACTTCGACGATGGCTGCTCTTGGGCTTAGAAGAGCACATGTATTTGACTGGGGAAGGTCGCACTACGAAGCATTGCACGCTTTGGAGGCCGATGCCTCGGAACCCTTGTTCTTGGAAATGCTTCACACAGCAAGACTTCACGCTCAAGTCGCTGGCGGATTGGAACTCTGCAACATCCACGCCTTCCACGACATCAACTCTGATATCGCTGCCGCGACTAGAACTCAGACATACAACGATCTCAACGTCCTGGGCAGCAGACCGCTCGCACACGATCCTCAGCTTCGCTTCTGGCGCATGCTAGCTACCATCCACGTCAACGAACCGGTCCTGCACACAGCCACCAACAAGATCCTCTTCGGATCTCCATATCTCGCCGAACGTATTGGCGTGCATGACTTTGCCCGTCCCGCACAAATAACACCCACGACCGCAGCTGCCCTGCGCTCCCTCGTCGAAGCGTGCCATCTCGCCATTGACATCGTGCTCGAGATGGAGCCCAGCTTGATTCTCAGCCTACCATCGCTCTGCTTCGGACCCTCGGTGAGCTACACGCTGTCCATCCTTATCAAGGTGTTTGTGGCAGTGTCTGCGCCGGGGAACACATACAGCCAGGTCATGACCCGCAGTGCGCTGCACGTCAGGGAAGCCATGGATAAACTCGTCTCTGTCAAGGAAAGTCTGCTCAAGCTCGATCCGCACATGGAAAACTGGAACACAAGAATCATCGGATCCGTAGAGTGGTTGAGCATATGGCTGAATGACTACGAGGGCATCATCGAGCGGTATGAGTCGAATCTGGAAAGAGGAACAGCCGAGCATGAGATTGGAGTGCTCAGCCCCAATGGACATTTCTAAAACATTCCTTGTCTCCGTATATCATCACGTTTTTAATAATGAATATTATCGTACCATTTTATTCATCTGTTAGTGTTGGAAAGTTGTTCTAGAAGTCCCAGTTGAATGGCGAGCCGTCCAATGGTAACATTCGGTTTGGTATAGTCTTACTGTGTCTGTCAAAACTCCAATACTATCCCCCGAATGACGTACACGACTCTCGGTCCCGACCCCGAAACACAAGACACCGTTACAGTACCGACATTAGCACTGCCTCAGTGCTAACGAATTAAGGCTATGGCCGGGGTGGGAATTAAGCTTGTCTTTTTTACCCTTCTAGGGTCTTTTGTGGAGACGGTCAATTTTGGCCGTTGATTGTCTAGGTTCAGTTCACAATCTGTAAAGGACCCTGGGTGTTTTGGGGTATCAAACAAGCAAGATGAAGCAGCATTTTTTGCTTACAGATACTCATTCACTCTCAAGTCGATGATGCTTTGACTTGGTTCTGCTTTCTTGGCTTTCAAGTTGATGTGGAATTGGAATTTCAAAGTCATCGCGACAGGGGCTTCAAGATGCGACGATATCATGTATAAAGCTTGGGAGACAACCTCAGTACAAGTGTCTCATCATCAGCTTCACAGTCATCTACCAGCTTCAGAATCGCTCTTAAAAGCCAACTCCTCGCTCTAATTTCTTGATACGCCATTCAGCAATATCAGCTTCTTCACGATGAAATTCCTCAACCTCGCTGCTCTCGCAACCGCCGTCGTCGCCCAAAGCGACCTCGCCAGCATCCTCTCTTCCCAAGAAAACCTCTCAACCTTGGCCGAGCTTCTCGCTCTTGTTCCAGACATTGCCGAGACTCTCGTGTCTGCTAAGAACATCACCATCTTTGCTCCTACCAACAAGGCTTTTGCTTCTGTCCCCCGCGACATCCCCGAGGGCGAGGCCATCTCGCAGAAGAACGACACTATTGCCATTGGCGCTCTTCTCTCCAACCACGTCTTCAAGGGTTACTATCCCGCCAGTGCTGCTACCGACATCCCCGTCTTTGTGCATTCTCTTCTCGACGACAGCTTCATCAACTACCGCCAGCCTTTTGGTAACTTCACTGATGGTCAGTATAACGGTATTGTCAAGGATGGTGATGATGTTGTCGTCATCTCTGGCGAGGAGACCCTTTCCTACGTAACTGAAGCAGTAAGACACATCCCCACGTCTCCGATAGATATTCATATATACTAACAATTACTCAGGACATCAAAGTTGGCGACTCAGTCATCGTCCACAAGGTCGACACAGTCCTTAGCTTCGGCGCCCCTCTGCAGCTCTTCACCCGCCGCGACAACCTGCTCAACTTCAACGCGGCCGTCAACGCAGCTGATCTCCCCTACAACTTTGGCAACATTGGCGCCGACCAGTCCAACCTTCTCAACATCTCCGACTTCACCGTCTTCATCCCCAACGACCCAGCCTTTGAAGCTATCGGCTCCGTCCTCAAGGGCGCTGACCTCGAGACCCTGCAGCAGGTTCTCAAGTACCACATTGTCGACGATGTTCTCTTCTCCACAGACCTTGCCAACGTCAGCATTCCTACTCTTCAGGGCGCTGACATGACTTTCACTGTTGCAGAGGATGGAAGTGCTTGGGTGAACGGTGCTAAGATCCTGTTTACCAATGTCCTGCTGTATAACGGTGTCGCGCACATTATCGACACGTAGGTCATCTCACTCGTCGCTTCCTCACGAGCAATACTGACTCACAACAGTGTCCTCAACCCTGCCGACGACCCCTTTGATCGCGCTGACATCAAGCCCGCCGCTGATGCCACCGATCGTCTGGCTTTCCCCTCGGCCACACCCGTCTCCAAGCTGCCCTTCTCTGTCATCAGCTACGCAGGCGAGACCGAGACCTACACCACTCCTGAGCTTCTCCGAACTCTGCAAGCCATTGATGTTGACGCTCTCACGACTGCCACCGCCACCGCTACCTCTGACGCCAGCGGTACTACCTCTACTCCCACCGGCGATGTCACCCCTGTTGTCAACGGTGCGAACGCCAAGGTTATTGCTGGAGGAGCCAGTCTGTTTGCTGTCCTCGCTGCTATGATGATGATCTAAGATGTCTGTCTGAGTTTTAATCTCCCGAGTTTGTATTTGTCTTTTGGTTTGACCACAGATAGAGGGCTTTCTTTCTAGAACCTGAATTCCCTTGCTCCAGCTAGATTAGTAATATTCTGCAATTGATTCTTCCTTATACACACAACTTGTCTCTACATGTGGTTATTACCGAGTGAATAGATATATCCTAATCGGGTAATCAGTCACGGAGCAAACGCCAAAGATTGGTCATCCTGATACGGACTCGGTGATGTTGGATGTCCGACAGTGGAACCCTCCGGATCTGTTAGCACGTGGGTCTGCAGATTTCATCTGATCGTGACGTATACAGGTTACATATTGTTTCCTCTCTTTGCTACTCCAATTTGGCAATGGATGATTTGCCATATTGAACTACTGCTATAAGTCATATATAACAGACAGAATTTCTTTCAAATTCAGTACACTCGTTTCCATAAATATCCCTCAAATAGACTACAACGTGTACAGAGTTCCTTCGACATCTCAATGAGAGCACCAACCCGCGCATCATCAAGCTGGGCTACTACAGCTCGTCGTTTCGCGTGTTGGTCTCTCTTCATATTCTTTTGTTACTGGAGTGCTGAATGGATATCAGGTCATCGTGGTACTATTGCCCGGCTGAGCACGGTGACTGCGGTGCCAGCAAGAGTCTACCAAAACTTCTTCCCAGTGACAAGACCATTCAGTTCATCGAGCTTCAGGCAACAAGAGCAACTTACCAACATGGGTACCCAGGAAAGGAGTCTGGACAACGTCAAGGAGCATCTCACTTATGGTAAGCTAGAGGCACTGCGCGGCTTCTGGTTTGAGCATTTGCCTCAAGATGCTGATCGCATCATCGCTAAACCGGAGTATCAAAAGAAGTGGTACGTTTCAGACAAGCAATTCGACCATGTCTGCGTGTAAGTCGTCTATCATCCCGCTGGTCAACTGAATCATCTGACAGCCCGGCCCCAGCACTCAGTTCAGCCCTATACTAGAGGCGATCCGCGACGCGGGTGTAACATCAGCACAAGAGCTTTTATCCATCGCCCAGCCGCGTGATTCATTAGATTGGTTAAGTCTGATCATCCTACTCGACCAACTCCCCCGCAACTCATACCGGGGCGACAAATCTTCCATATGCTTTACTTACTTCGACCCTCTCGCTGTACAAATCTCCCTCGAGGCAATTGCGCAGGGTATTCCCGACAAAGCCCCAGAGATCCGCTGGGTGTTTTCGCACCGCAGCTGGTTCTACATGCCGCTGATGCACTCTGAAGATTTGTCTGCGCACGATGAGGCGGTGTCAGCTTTTGACCGCATGAATGCCGACATCTTGAGTCTGACGGAGGGAACGGGCGGTGCGGATGAGTACGAGAGAAAGGCGAGGGAGGTGGTACAGGCAGATCCCGATACGGCAAAGACTATTGGAGAGACGGGTTTGAAGTTTGAAGAGAGGCACCGAGTGATTATTCAAAAGTTTGGACGGTATCCGCATAGGAATAAGGCGCTTGGGAGGGAGATGAGGCCGGAAGAGACGGAGTTTCTTGAGAATGGAGGGGATACGTTTGGAAGCTAGACAGTGTTTTAAGTGACTACGGAGTCTATGATCCTTTGTCTCGTATATAAAAGTTACGATTGCCTCAACTGGCGGCGTACAGATCTTGTTCATCAAGTTAACAGTGACGAGTCAATCGATCACTTCATGTCACACTCCAAATCTATTCTTGTAAAGATGACGCGCATGATGGTACACGGTCGTAATATGATAGTAATTAAACACGACCAAATTGAATGACGTCCCAAAAAACCAATCAATATCATGACTGTGACAATCCTTCCAAATGCCGAGAAACCACTAATACTTTCCCCCGCCAGGGGACTTTCCTGCAGTTTTCCTAATGGAGTAATTGGAGGGGTCACCATCGGAAGTTAAGTGATCCGACTTTAATGGGCCAGTGCCCTTGTCAGTATTTTTCTTTAAACGTGGGACACGCTCATTGTTTACTTTCAACTTTTGTTGCTTTGCCCTTTTTTTCGTTTCCCACAAAGACTTCTTAAAATATCTAGTCAACCCTCCAAAATGGTTACTACTCGAGCAAGTTCCCGCGGCGCAAGCGTCGGCCCTGAATTCGCTCCTGAACTTCATACCGAACTGCCGACTATCCCAGCAACACCGTCCACTCGTAAACGAGCAATCAAGACTACCTCGTCGACAACTACAAACGGTTCATCAAAGAAACGTCGTCTATCGATCGAAGAACCTAAAAAGTGGCGCCACGTTCCCTCGTCAGCCACCATCCTTTGGCTCGGCGTATCTCTTCCCCTCGTTGCTTGGGACATTGGCTACGTCTTTGGCCGTCCGCACACCATGCCTGACGGCTTCCTCCACTGGCCGCTTTACGTGCCTTATGCGCTTTACGGCCAAGTCGATCACATTTATGGGTGGAAAGCTTTTGATGCCAAGAACGGCTTTACGGCTGCGCAGACGGCGCTGAACGTTGTTGAGACGCTCATGTATCTTGTGTACTTGTGGATGGTCTGGAGACGCGCTGAAAAGACGGTTGAGGGTGATGTCAAGAAGAGGACTATGAGTGGGAGAAATGCTGCTTTGGCTGTTTTGATTGGCTTCAGTGCTGCGGTTATGACTCTGAGCAAGACTGTTTTATACTGTAAGTCACGTCTCCGTCTTATACCAAGTAAGTATACCATGAACTAACCAATATTTGCAGGGGCCAATGAGTATTACAGCGGTTTTGATAACATCTCGCACAACACCCCATTTGACATACTCACTCTTTGGGTTATTCCTAAGTAAGTAGTCTTCTACCTGTCCGATATTCAACTGACACTGACCTTGTACCAGCGGCTTCTGGCTTGTGCTCCCCACTTACATGATTTGGGCATTTGGAAAGGATATTCTCGATGGTTTGACGCTTGCTTCAGGCCAGGCTGTGAAGCAAAGGACCGAATAAGCTTGCGATGATGGTCTATGAGTTCGGCATTAAAGGGACTTTTGTATGAGTAATGGTTATGAGGGATGACTTGACGATGTGAGACGGTCGTACATATCAATTTATCACATGAGTTCTCGAATCTCGCCGGACCTCAATTGTTCAGGCACAACATCTGTGACGAATAGAAAGTAAAGTGATATAAAGTCCAAATGCTTCAAGCTTGGATTTGTGATAACTACATAGTACACTACCCAAGTCCTTGGCCATAACCACCTGGATCTTTCCTCCAAGCATAGTAAAACTAATCATTTCATTTAGACATACATTCCATCCCAATGCCATGCCATCTCATGTAGAAATATAAAAGGGGTATTCGCTAATAACAAGAAAAAAGAATAATAATAAAAAGAACATAGAAAAGAAGAAAAATGCGTCTGGCGCAAGAATACGAATTTTCTGAGTCATCCTTTGTTTCACCTCATATCCGTCAATCCTCCCAAGTCAGCATACTGCTCCCAAGCAGGCATCATATCATCATCCGTCTCAGACATTTGTCCCGGGCTCTCCATGAAGGACTGCATAGCCGCCCAATCCGCGTCATCGCTGAGGATAAACGGCTCGTCAACCTGCGTCTTGAGCCGTAGCGGTTGAGGAAACATGCTGTGTCGTCGGCTCGTCGTCTCCTTCTCAAAAGAACTGAGACTGTCGGAGAAGATGGCGCTGATGGGTCGTCCGCTGCGCCTGTGAACGCGGCCCGACACGGAGCGTCCGAGCATGGACCTAACATCGCGGCGGCGCTCGCGACGGGCTTTTACGTCTTTGGGAATTTCGGGCTCGATGTATTGTTCAATTAGAGACGGGCTGTCCATTGAATCCAGAGGAGAATCCAGAGCGTCGTCGCTGACTTGGATGCTCTCGGGTGAAGGTGAAGGTGAGAATAATGACACAGTGCCTGTATCATCCATCTTCAAACCACTGCTGCTGTCTGTTTCTGGCTCCGTTTCAAGACTAACATCGTTGGTTCCGTTGCCATAGCCGTGAACGACAATCTCGTGATATGTTGGTCGAGAAGGTGCAATTGACTGCGGCGGTGAGCTGCTAGGCGATACAAACATGCCGATGGAGCGTCGGAAAGTCGAAGAGCGGCTGAGAGCTTGCGAGAAAGAGTTGGAGCGCGAGAGACGCAATGGCATTGGCGCTCGTGAAGGCATTGATGCTCGACGTTCGCGGTGCCCGTTTTGTGTCTGGGGACGATCTCGCTGCGTGAGCGCAAAGTAGTCGATATCAGGCTTAATCTCAATCTTGCCATCGTCTCCCCCGTGTGCGTCTTCGTCTGCGTACACGGTCCAGTCAACAGGGCCAGTGACATACTGCGTCTGGCGCTTAAGCATGTGGCTCAGTTCACGAGGTGTATCCCACGGAGGTAGCCCTTCAGTCAACGCAGACAGGCTGTAGTAGGCCTCGTTGATCTCCTCCTCTTCCAACTCGGGTGCCAAGTCTGTAGCGTGGCGAAGGACTTGGTATATTGCGTAGATGAGGATCCATCGGACCTTGCGAGCATCCACCAGCGACACCTTCTCCAGCTTGTCCGCCTTGTTGGGAGACATGATGATGTCCTCTTCGAAGCGCTTGTAAGCTCTCACAAGACCATTCTGGGAAACACCAGGCTTTATCAAGTTCGAAGCGTTGACCAGTGCTGCGTGCGCCGTCACCCTGCGATCTGACCTGAGAGAAACGCGTCCATGTAGCAACGCCTTGCGACGCGAGTTGTGACCGGTCACATCCGGGATCAGCGGCAGAGGATGTGTGAGAGTCTCGTAATCGTGCTGCAGGTCAAAGGACTGCACTAATTGAATAGTGCAGATTCCTCCGTGTGCATTGGGAGGCATGGTATAAGATTTGGTGCACTGGTCATCGACGAGAAGATTATACAGAGCCTCAAAATCGTCGCGCATGATTCGCAGAACAGCAGGGTCAAACAGATAGTTATCGGGATCGGCAGTAGTAGGTGGGTAATATCCCAGCTTGGTCGTGTAAAACGATAGTAAAAAGCTTCGGAACCGCTCGAGATGTGCCCTTGCGCCCGCAGCAACGCTCAAGTGCGCCTCTGACATCTCCTCGTCAAGAAACGTCTTTAGCATAGATGACGATCGCGACATGCGGTAATCTAGCTCGAGGTGTCTCTTTCGAACAAGTTTGCGTGTCGCAGGACTAAGTTCCTAAAAGGGGGGAAGTTTTCGTCAGTGGCTTGTCCTCCAGCATTCCTCAGGTGCATCAGTCACATACCGTGAAACCGGGATTTTCGAGCAAGGATTCGCCCATGCCTACGCAATGAGCAAAAGCCCGGATATACAGATCCCGCATCTGAAAGAACTCTGCAAGGTGGAGCATGGCCAGCGCGTGGTTAGGCTGGTTCGCCATGTCGAGGTAGCCCTCCTCATCAAAGTAGTCGAACATGTCAGCGACATTGTCCTTGACGCTGCAGCGAAACTCGTGCATGCTGTGGAGAAGACCAACTACAGCACTGCCCAGGCTCGTTCCGACCATTGATCTGCGAAAGACCCAAGCGAAAAAGTTGCGAGTCGCCAGGTGATAGTTGAAAGCCTGTGTCTTGTCTGCCGACGGTGGCGAGGGGATGTACAGGTCGATCTTACGCATGGGATTCTCGCTGTTCCATTTGATGAGTTCGCGCAGGCTGGGCTTTTTCTGGTCGGTTTCCCATACGAGGAATCTCTGAATCAGGGGGTAGCATTGAGCGTCGAGGAGTGCTGAAAAGGGGACCTTGAAGGATGGGCCTCGTTGAGAATGTCCTTTTGCATGTAAGTGAACCATACAGTTTCCATTTCGAAACCACAGTTCATGGTCCTATTGTATTGTTAGATATCTGTTATAGGTAATAAGACAAGCCTCTTGTGACTTACTCGACGGATGTTGTCCCAGTTGGTACAGGTTCTTGCAGCACCATCCCACCGCATAACTGTTGGACGGTCTTCGGTTCTCCCATCCACCATGGCACTGAACCCGAGAGAACTCTGTCGAGAATTCAACATGGTCGCAGGCATGGTGAAGGGGTGTCGTATAAGTATGTATGTATATATATGTTGGCAGGGTTTCGTCAAACACCACACATATAAATAAAAAATGTTGATATTAGCAGAAAGCGACTATACAATCAATGCAGCGAGCCGTGTCGTCAGGATATTGCAGAAGGTCTTTGTCTTTTTCTTCGTTTGGTTTCGTTTTCAGGTACAAGTTCAGATCAGATGTCTCTCCGGGTCGGCTGTCTTGTCTTTGAAGTTTGAGTTGAAGGCTAGAGTTGCTAGGCAAAGTGAGTTTCCGTTAATTGACAGTTGAGTTTCGGTTCTCTAGTCATTATATCTCAAGCGATACGGCCATGGTGAAGAAAAGACGTCAGGCACAGGGTTCCATGATGGGTCCTACGTAAGAATCAAGACATTGAACGGGAGAGATCAGATCTCCCCTCCGTTTCTTTCGGGTCAGGTCAGGGGGGGGAGCAGTCATGTTAATATTTTCTACGGCCAAGTCTCTTTCTCTCTCCTTCTCGAGCACCCAAGCTTCCCAAGGCTACAAGGGCGGACCCTGGACCTTGGTTCAATGTCCGGGAGGACAGACCAACAAGGGCCCCGGTCGGTCGGAATTTAAGTGGGAGAGAGTGAGTCCAGACAAGACCAGACTTGTGAGACACTACTATCAAGCCACTGCGTTAGTCTAGCGCTGGTGTCATCCATTCAATTCTAAGTCATGACGACCCCTGCTCAAGCAAGCCAAGCTAGGCCTAGTGCTAATTATCGACAGGAAGCTCTGATCAATAAGATGAGCTGGCTTTTTGATTTGACGTATTTTGTCGTCTCTTGTACAGTAGAAGCAGAGACACTGCATCTGGACAGTTGCTGATCAGTGCTCGTTTCTATTCCGCCCATGCATCTTTGTTGAATACGATATTGACAAGAGGCTGAAGGAAAGACCCTTTATTGCGGCTTATTATGGTCCGGCTCCGCTCCAAGCGCCCGTGTCGATGTCACCGAGTGAGCGAATGAGTTTGTTTCGAGAGGGCCAGGTTACCAGGTATCGTTGAGGCCCAGTCTCCAACAACAGAGTATCATTCTCTCCACCATCTGTCAGCCCTCGATTCAATGGAAGGGCCAAGTTGATGGAAATCTTGATCAGACTCAATCGATCTGATGAATCGAAGCATCTTGGACACCAGCACCAACACCAACATCATTGTACACTAAGGTTACCATTAGTCCTGTAGTTTACCACCCACCATCAAGTTCCATCAACCAACGTTAAAGCAAGCCCAGAAACTCAATTGTGTGTTTCTCAACATCAAGAATGATGTCGGTTAAAGTCACACAAACGTATCACAACATAAAGTGTTGAGAATCATCACCATGATCGTCAGTCACTTTGTCAGTATTAAACGAACCGGTCTTCCCGAACTAACTCATATGATCGACCATCGGACTGATGATCGGGATTCTCGCGTCTCGTCAAAGAAAAGAGAAAGTGGTTTCATTTCTTTCACCCAATGTAACCGAAAATTGAAATTGGGTACCCTGAATTAATCTGACGTGCCAGGTTTTCGGGGATTAAACATGACCTTTGGTCTCTAGTTACAGTCTAGTCTTGACTTCGTTTAGAAAAAAGAATTGGAGTTTGGAGATTTCTACACTCCACCTGGGCATGCATGCATGCCAGATTATCTTTTCCTTTCTTCTTTCTTCTCCAAAGCCATAGACAAGGATTGTCTTAGATATCCCTGGTGGTTGTATTAGAATCTGTATCAGATTTGCTACTGCCGCTGTGAGTTTATTTTCTGAAGAATTTAGTTATTGGTGGTTGCAATCTCAGCCGCACCAAGTCAAGAGGCGTCAACGGACTTTCAATATTCGATCCCTTCTGGGGAGCTCAGCCAAGCCTAGTTTGTTGCTTGGACCAAGGGGCAGCTCTTCTTTGTTTAGAGGCAGACATAGACGCTCAGACCATTCTACATTGCATCTGCACTACATATGTAGTCATCAAGCTAAGGCACGGTAAAAGCAAACATTCGACATTCAGACGCACTAATAGTAACTAGCAGTTCCAAGACAGACCAAGTATGAGCTGTTATTTCATCATTAATAAAATCAATAATAATTGTTCATCGTAAACTCAAACTGCCCCGCACAATCCAATACAACGTCGTGTGCAGAAATATCCAGATCAAGGCCGAGACAATACATACAAGCCAGGTATACGGCCAACTTAACATGGCAGACAAGTCCAGAATACGGATCCCGAGCTCGGACAATTCGGCCTCGGGCACGAACGAAAAAGAAGCGAGACAGAAAAAAAAACCGAAAAAAAAAGTCAATTTAGAGTCAAGTTTCTTACACAGACCAGCCCTACCAGGAGGGATCATCGTTGATCAAAGTCGTTGGTAAGGCGGAAAAGAAAACCTTTGTTGACAAGGTTGACCTTGTCAGCGAAAACTTGACAACGAACGACTTACGATCTAGAACGCACCTGGTGCCAGTTCCCGCTTTCTTGAGAGCTGCTGAACTTGAGACGGAGACTAAAATAATAATAACCCAAGCACGGCCGACAGAGGGCTATTCTCGTTCTCAGTTGTGCGTTTCACCAACTAAAAGCTTCGACCACACCACAACAAAAGAAAATAGAAAATAGACTCTCTCTCTCTCTTTTCTGTATGCGTAAAAGCTGCTTTGTTAGGGAGGGAAAAAGCATCCATCCATACCTTTGTGGGAATGACGGGATATAAGTTCGTCATATTATTAGGTAAACCCTCTCTCTCCCTTATTTGGGGAGCTCGGATGAAGCCATTCGCAAGTTCATGCACCTGAAGCTGAAGGAAGAGGGGCAGAGAGTTAAAATCCGAAATTTACATAGTATTGCATGAATCGAAGATGGACTTGAAACAATAAGGGTCTTTACAGCTGACATAACAGGAGAAGCAATGCTAAAATAAGGGTCGTAGAGGGTCAGCGCTCAGTTTAGATTGATTAATAGAGAATGTTCAGGTAGGGTTGCAAGACTGAGACTTAAGCTCTCATTATTGCGTTTCAACCAATATGGTCTAGACTTTAAGACTCTATTGATGCGGCTGCACCGACTTGTATGCATAGGTAACAATAAAATAGACATACCAAACGAGGTGTACATCTAGTGCAAGTATTCACTAAAATTAACCCGATTTTTTTATTGCTATCCTAATCTTTATTTGATAGCAGAGCTTTAGTGTGTTTATTTTATTGCGATCCAGTACTCTGTACATCATCTTGAATCTCTTGTAGGCTATGTGAAGTTGTGTTAAATGCTCCAAAGCGTTGATTGGCTTCTCACCGAGTGACGATCCCACTAGCCAAAGCTCACCGAACCCCAGTTTCACTTTCAAGACAGCTCCCTCCAACCCAAAAAGTCCAGACAAGTCGACCTCATATCACCGCTGCAATGGTGTCCATGATACCATACACATATATTCAGTGCCCATGTTCCGATAACTCACCTCCCGATCAACAAACGCCTCAAACACCAACCTCGGCTTCAGGCGAGCACACTTTCGACCCCCGCGATCCTCGCTCAAACTACAGCCTTTACCCCCTCGAATATCTCCTCTACTGCGAAGATTGCCAGCAGATCCGATGTCCAAGATGCGTCAACGAAGAAGTCGTCACCTACTACTGCCCCAATTGTCTCTTTGAGGTTCCAAGCAGTAACTTGCGGAGCGAGGGTAACAGGTAAAAACCCCCAACCACCAAATAACAACCAAGAGACGAAATCCCGACATTAATCCGCCCGACAGATGCACTCGAAGTTGCTACCAATGCCCCGTATGTATCGGTCCTCTCCAAGTCATGGCTCTAGCCCCTACCGAACAAGCACAACCGGGCGCGGACCCCTCAGCGCATCAGAACAGCACATACGCCCTGTATTGCCAGTACTGCAATTGGACGTCGACAGAGATAGGTATTGATTTCGATCGACCGAGCGGCATATTCTCGCAGCTCTCCAAAATCAACAATGGCGGCGATCTCAAGCTCACGGCTAGAGAGTTCAAGGAGCGTCGCAAGGATAACCCGGATGAGCCTCCACCAGCTGACAACGACGTCGACGCGGACCTTCAATATGCCAACCTCAAGTCATTCTACCAGGCGCAGTTGGCCGACACCAACGCTTCTTTGAGCGGTATCTCCTCGCTCAACGACAACCTGGGCTTTGGCTCACCTGCAGCGTTAACGCGGATTATGGCTATGTACACTGGTCATGGGCACACCCGCAAGCGCAATGGTCCCTCGGACGTGATGCGTGAGGCTCTTTCGACAGAAGAAGGCCTCAAGCTAGCCGATCTGGATGAGTCGGCTCAGATAAAGAAATTGCACCAAGAAGGGTTGGATGGGACTGTTACCATTGAGCAAAACCTTTTACAGGCAGAGGTCCAGAGATTTCAGGATGGTTTACGTCCTATACCGTACCTCCTCCGGACGAAGCGCTCCAAGCGTTGCTCTGTATGTAGACACATTATCTCCAAACCGGAGAACAAAGTCACGTCCACACGGTTCAAGATCAAACTGGTCGCAAAATCGTACATACCAACCATCACCATCCGACCCCTCAACCCCACAGCCGGGCCGGTACCTACCACACAGCGTCCCCAAATCCAAGAAGAGCTTCCTCTCAAGCCTCTTACGCCGCACCACTACATCATAACCTTCAAGAACCCCCTGTTCGACGGCATCAAGGTTACACTTGCCACACCAAACAGCACGCCTGGCAGGTTCTCCAGCAAAGTCACGATTCTGTGTCCGCAGTTTGAAATCGACGCCAACACGGACATGTGGGACGACGCTTTGAAAGACGACGACCGGGATAAGAAGCGCAAGGGTGAGGAGAGCAGCGGGCAGCCTGAGGCTGGTAAGATTTGGGAGCGAGGACGCAACTGGGTCAGCATCATCTTGGAAGTGGTACCTGCTTCGCTGCGACTTGACGATAAGGATAAAGACAAGAGCCCTCTGAAGGAGGACGAGGACATTCTCGAGATACCCATGTTTGTGAGGATGGAGTGGGAGCCCGACTCCCAGCAAGATGTCGGCGGAGCATCGGCAAAGGAAAAGGAAGGTCAGGAAAAGCGGGAATTGGCTTATTGGTGTGTATTGGGAGTTGGCCGCATCAGTCACGATTAAGACAGTTTACTTAGATACGCACATAGACATGCACATGAGACACGTAGATCTAGATACCCAAAATACTGGACAAAGGTCATAGACGGAAGAAGTGTTTAGGTTGTCTTGTCAAATCATACGCAGCTTGTACCATTTATCAAGCTACTTTCTTTAAAGACGCCAAGCCCCTTTTTTGACCAACCAACAATGTTTAAAAAAGCACTCCCAGCCCTGATTGATGAAGACATTTGGTATTTTTCTAATTCATCTCTGAAGTAGACGCACCGACTTAGTAGTCAGCGGGGCCGCTCTGAGGGAACTCGAAGTTGACGTTGCGGCCTGTCAAGCGACGGTAGACCTCAGAGTAGGTGTCGAGGCGGTAGTCAACACCACCACGCTCCTTCTCATCAAGGATGACCTTGAGGAGCTTGGAGCCGTCCTCCTTGGTACGGACGCGCTTGCCGACGATCTCGACGGGGTAGGTGAGATCCTCGAGGATAGCGTCGTGGACGGCAGTGAGAGTTCGCGAACGGGGACGCTTCTGCTTCTGAGTGTTGCGAGAGCGGGCAGATCGCTTGGGGCGGGGCAAGATGCGGCGAGAAGCGAGGATCAGGACATGGCGGTCAGAGAACTTCTTCTCGAGCTCACGGGTGAGGCTGTAAAGTATTAGTATTTCGAACTCAGGTCCAAAGAGGAGAGGGGATATCTTACCGCTGCTGGACGCGGTGGAAGCCCTGCAGGGAAGGGACGGGGACAAAGATGACAACAGCCTTCTTGCCGTGGCCAACCTCGATCTAATCAAGATCCCAAGTCAGCATGCGAGCTCCAGGACGAAACCTTGGACCGCTTCCCGTCCTGTTCCACAGAAGTCAATGATACTCCGGCTGGGCACTGCCTCCCGCCCCGGCGACACGGGAAGATGTGCGCTAATTCCATATCTCCAGTCTCAATATCTCTCGAAAATTGTTACATCTTCGAAATCTTTCTCGACGTGGGGAACAGGGGGAAAAAGGTATGCGCGCGGGTCGCGAGGCGGAGGGGAGTGGACGCGAGGTCATGCCATTGCAAGATAATTTCTTGTGTGGGAACAGGATTTCTCGAAGAAACGAGCACCTAGGTTTTTTTATGTTCACGGTATTCTCACCTCACGAGCAGAGACGAACTGCAGAGGTCGGAGGGCGACCTTGAGATCGGAGGTGTTGGACTCGAGGTCGAAGAGAGCCTGGGCGATGCTCGACTCGAGCTCGGAGGGGTTCTGCCTCGAGGGGCTGTTGGGAGCGATCTTGTTAAGGGCCTGGGCGCTCATTTTGACGGCTGGTTCGACTACGTGATTGACGACGACGGAGTTGAGTGCTGTTGCGAGGGCCGTTGATAATTTTTGAGAGAGTAGCAGCTCGAGAGTGGAGGGTCGCTAAATTGGGGTTTCCAAACCCTGTGCGGTTGTGCGTGGCCCGTGCGTTTTGGCGGCAATCTTGCTGCCTGAGGTCGCCATCTCGACTGAACTCCAGATTGCAGGCCCATCACCATAAGTGGGGCCTTTCAACCAGAATCCAAAAAGGAAATCCCATCACTTACACGGCTTGATGTGATTCAAAATCATGAGGTAACTTGTAACACAGCGTCATGGGAAGATGTTACTTTGTTCTATCTGATTTCAAATCAACTTGACTTGGATCTAATACATACGTGCTGTGCAACTGATGCAGCTCAACCACACGTAAAAACGACTTCAAACGGGAGTTGTCTTCTCCGAAGTCCGACAACAAGTCATGATGGAACAATGCTTCGTTTACAACAGATCGTATCAAGGACGTAACTTTGTCCAGTTTCTAGTGTTACACATTTAACCCTCACCGCCCTCAGGGTCCTCTTCGTCCTCATCGCCGAGCTGCTTATCAACGTCCTGCTGCACCTTTTCGCCTGTCGTGTCTCTTGTGATCTCGGCAGCCTTCATACCGCCAGCCGTGAGCCACAAGAAGTGATTTGTCTTGAACTGGTCGATCTGGTTAAAGAACATGTGGAACCTGCGGTATCTTGTTAGCGCCTTGTCCGACTACTGCATTCGTCACTACTTACGAGTTGTCCTTCTCCTCCACGCTGAAGATACGGGTGTAAATCTGCTTATCCTTGAAAGCTTGGATCTTGTCATCATACTTGTCAAAGTCAATTGCCTCCTTTCCAAGTGATTCGGTCGCCTTTCGGTTGTAGTTGTGGAAAACGGGTCGCTCGAGCAGCAGACCGAGACCAGGGGCCTTGGGGATGGCCATCTTCTGGTTCTGGTAGCTCTCCTTGATACGCTCCATAGGGGTACCGCAGCGAACGATCAAACTGGCTAAGCCCACCATCTTACGGATCTGATGCATCATAAAGCTCTGTCCGTGAACCTTGAGGGACAGCCATTCTGTATCGTTGATGATGATAGGCTTGGGGTTGACAATAAACGACTTGATATGTCGCTTTGCCGAGGCGTCGAAGAATGACTTCTGAACAGTGTAGTTGTGGAAGTTCCTTGTGCCGTTGTACATGTTAAGAGCCTCCTGAAGGCGGTTCAGACGCTCAGTGCTGACTCGGTATCGTCGCTTCGCAGCCATGTAGGCCGCCTTGATGTCCCGAAGGGCGAAGTCAATGGGGCCGAGCTCACGGTTCTTGGGCTTGTGGCTCTCCAGAACAACACTGCTCTGTTGAGCTTCGGACTCAGCAGCCTGCTCGGTAGTCTCTGCTGCGGGTGCTTCAGGGATAGGCTTCTCCTCTGCCGGTGTGGCATTGTCCGTCTCTTTAGCGGCCTCCTTTCGTGCAGCGATTTCTTCATCGTCTGTGACATGAACCTTTTCCAACACAGCAGCCCTAGTCTCGGGGTCTAGCCGGGCCAAGATGGGCTTGATCTCCTTCTCTTCCACTTCGGTCCAGAAATCCTTGACATCCTCCATCCTGGCAGTCAACTCGTCCTCCACACCGTGCTCCTTGGCCAGCTCAACCAATTTTCGGCCCAAGAAGGTCTCGGGGTGGGGAGGAAGAAGGCAGTAGCTAGGCATGAGGTACTCGTACCATCTTGAGTCGCATGTCTGATAACAGCTGAAGGCGTTGTTGGTTCGCTGAATGCCCCAAATTCGGATCTGTTCTGGGAGCTCGGCGTTGATCTTGTCGACGATATCCTCATCCTCGATAATGAGCTTCAAGCTAATAACGTTTCCAGCTGCATGCACGCCCTTATCCGTTCGGGCGCATCGAACAAGACTCGACTTCTTGGGGTCGTCGGCATTGGCCTTGGAGATAGCGCCTGTAGCGACAAAGGCCTTGAACAGGTCGGCCTCGATAGTCTTCTCGTTGCCATTGACCTGCATTCCCTTGTAGCCAGTACCCGCGTATCCAATCATGACAGCAACCTTTCGCTTAGGTCGTCGTTCCTCGGCAGCAATCTCATCCTTGGAGAAGGGGTTATTGCTTGATTCGCCATCCGCAGACTCGCCCTTCTTGTTCAGTTTGCGACGCTTGAACTCCTTGAATTCATCGTTCTTCTTGCGCTTGTCGCCCTTCTGACGACTAATATCTGGTTAGCGCCGTTGGCGACTGTACTCAATCCATCAATTGAGAAGGGAACTTACCCCCACTCTCCTCTTCCTTTCTCTGATCGTCCCTTGCCAGGCTTTCGGTGGTCATGGCGCGGGTTGCGACGGTTGCCATTCTCATTGTTCTGAGAAGCGGAATTGGAGTCGCCTGACGGGCGAGAGGCATTGGTGCTGCTCGCGGCAGGAGTTTCGTTATCTGCCGCCATATTTGCATCGGTTGCGAAAAGTGCAATGTTATAGTAGATGGAAGAATGAAGGTGTAGCTGTCGCGCTTAACACTTTTTTTGGTGGAGGAGATTTTCGATGCGGGTGGGTGGGGCTTCCCG